>BJCO01810766.1:0-19353 GCA_018326465.1 Flaveria floridana
AAAATACGAGAGGGAAGATTAAGATGGTTTGGGCACGTAAAGCGAAGGTCGATGGTAGCACCCGTTAGAGCAGTAGAGAACATCACCGTAGAGGGTAAGAGGAGTAGAGGCCGACCTAGGTTGACTTGGGATGAAATAATTAGGCGAGATATGATAGACTTGCACCTCTCTGAGCACATGATCGAGGATAGGAGTGAGTGGAGACGTAGAATTAAAATTAAGGACTTCTAGCGGGACCTGTGGGTAGGAAGGGTAGATGTAGACCTGTTGCGGGCCTCCTGTTGTCCTAAATCTGCCCTTATACGTGATTCTACCTCTTTATGAGTTTTTTATTTGTCTTTTATTTGTTTCATGCTTTTTCTATCTCTTTATGTGTTTTTTTCGTGGTGTTGTATGCTATATATTATGTTGGATATTGATATTGTTACCGAGTCGGGGGTCTCTTTGGAAGCGGTCTCTCTATCTCCCAAGATAGAGGAAAGACTTGCCACAACCTACCCCTCCCAGACCCTGCTCTTAAGCGGGATTCACTGGGTATGTTTGTTTATTTGTTTGTTTGTTTGCAATCGATAGAGTCACTATATTGTTTTATTGGCCTAATCTAAGAAGGGATATTATATTTCATATATGTGAATATCTAATATGTCAACAATGCGAGATGAATAGTGAAATCTACCTGAGGTTTTTATCCTTACCAATTACAAAAAGGGTACGTGAAGATATTGGTATACACTTCACTCAAGGCCTACCTACATTCAAGGGCAAGAAAGTAACTTTGATGGTAATATATAGGTTGAGAAGAGGAGGTCACTTATTCCTCTTACTCACCCTTTTACTGGCTCGATTCTACGATGATGTTTATAAGCACCTAAATCTATTATTATGGGGGCATTGTTTCATACAACATTGATAGCGGTCCTGTGTTTCATACACCTGTGATTTGATAGACCTTGTTATACGTTCGTTTGACCACATGCAAGCGGTCATTTGACCGTCCCTAAACGGTCATTTACAGAGAAAATAAACGATCGTTTACTTTTTGTTTTTCAGACTTGCTTTCCCAAAAAATCAAATTTGAGGCTTTCTTTTCAGTGTATTCTTGGTAAATGGTCGTTTAGGTCTTTATAAACATTTGTTTGCTTTTTCTTTTCGGATCCAATAATAACACAACCACCCACCACCACATTTATGTGCCACCCACCATCCTCTTATTATACCTAAATTTTGCCATCCCATTCACCATATTTCACTAACAATTTATATTCATATCAAACATTCAACCATCCCATTCACCATATTTTACCAACAATTCATCCCCTTCTTCTTTTTGTTAAATTTTTTAAAGTTCTCAGTATTAACAAAGACTGAATTGTTATTATTAGTATAAATTTTAGTTAAATACAAGTTGTTTTATTACTAATTGTAATTATTTCAGGTAATGACTTCAAGCTTACGTCAAAATACGATTTCGATCTGTGTTTCAAGTCACCCTTGGCTTCAATTTTTGTGAGAATTAGATCAATATAAAATGCTTCAAAAGCTTTTACATAAAGAATTCGAGCCTTCATGTTCGAAATCTTGGAGCTTGTTACGGAACGTCGGGGAATTTACCAGTGGTCGTAACATGATGAACGAGCCGTGGAGAACGTTTTTGCCATTAGTGGCCCGCATTACAGAGCTTTGTTTGGATTTTTTCTCCACGTTCAATTTCGACTCGAACAACCATGACTATAGATGTGCTAATCTAATGAGATTATATATATTAATGTCATTGATGTCTAATTTATTTTAATTAACTTATATTTTTTTGTCATTTAACAGTGATGAAGATGCTATCACTTTCGTTCTCGTTGGGGGTGCCACTTAATTTTTTTTGGCACAATTTGTTGTTTTGATGGTTTTATACACATTTCAGGGATCCATCAATCTGATTTTTGAATGCTATTACGTAATTTGCTGAAGATTATAATTATGCAATGTTTTGGAAAGAAATTAGTGAGGGTCAATACGAGCCTAATAATAAAATGAAAGTTAGATGAATAAACGATCCGTTATATAGATATATTCACCGAGTTATTGGTCATACTATGGTTGGACGTAGGATGAACAGTAGGGCTGTAAACGAGCCGAGCCGAGCCAGGATGGGTTCGAGCTCGAGCTTGAAACTTATCGAGCCGAGCCGGCTCAAAAATTTTAACGAGCTCAAAACACCGGCTCGAGTTCGCTCGTGAAAAGCTCGAGCCAGCTCGATTTATTTTTTATTTTATGTTTTCACATTAATTTATATAAAAACATAAAAAAATATATTAGGGCTTTTATTTTTTGTTGGTCACTCCGTACTTAGCAGAACAAAGATCATTATTTTGAATATAAACAATTTACTATCAAGTTATATATTTTTTAAACAAAATACTTAATGTTTATAAAAAGAATCTATTTTTATTTTAAGAAAACATTTTTTAATATCCTAATATAAAAATAATAATCATAATAATAGTAGTAGTAGTAATAATAATTATTATTATACTATATAAATATATATATATATATACACACACATATATATACACATATATATACATATATATACATATATATACATATATATACACATATATATACACATATATTATATGCACTGAGTCACGAGCCGAGCCAACGAACCGAGCCACGAGCCGAGCTCGAACCGAGCTAACCCTGGCTCGAGTTCGGCTCGTTTAGAATTCGAGCCGAGACGAGCCTGCACGTTTAGATTCGAGCTTTTTTCGAGCCGAGCTTTTTTTGAGCTTTTTTCGAGTGAACTTCGAGCCACGAATTTTTTGTACAGCCCTAATGAACAGTGACGAGGTGACTAACAAGGATTTGGTTTTTTATTTTTTTTATTAGTAGGAGGTCGTGCGACCTTGTATATATGCTTGATGATTATTTTACTAGTTGCACGTGAATAAAGAAGAGCAGACATATTTGTGGTGTTACATATGTTACTCGCCTCGCTAAGTCTTTACAGGTTCCCACCCCTGAGAACTTGGCAAGGTTAAACGGGTCGTTTTTATGTCATGTTTTTTTATCGTAAACATCTTATACGGATGGAAATGATTGCAGATTATCCGCAAGTTAGGTGGATGTTTAAACATAATAATCAAATGTGGGTACCCTCCTAAAGATCCGTATCAATAGAAATGTTTTTTTTTCTATTTATGAAAATGTAATTTTTTTATTTGTAAAAAATGTAATTTTCTTTTAGTTATATAAATTTGTAATTTACTTTTTTTATATATAAAATAAAAATATATTTAAAAATTAAAATATAAAAAAATTAAATTCACTATATATTCACAATAATGAAAGACGAGAGGATGACAATATTATCATAATAATTGCAGATAAGAGAGGATGACAATATTCTTATCCATAAATGTATTCAATCTGATCGGAATTTTACAATTCACAATTCGTTGGTTGATTTGATATAAAGCGAATGTCAATATGTCTATAAATTGCAGAATATACGATCCACAATTCACAATTATTCACATTTATTAATAATTCATTCACAATTCCTTCGTAATGAATTGTGAATGAATTACGAATAAATGTGAATAATTGTGAATTGTGAATGAATTGTGAAGAAAGACCTAAACAACCGTTTACTAAGAATATACTAAAAAGAAAGCCTCGAAAATTGATGTTCTAGAAAAACAAGCCTGAAAAGCAAAAAGTAAATGACCGTTTATTTTCTCTATCAATGATTGTTTAGGGATGGTCAAACGACCGTTTAGGGACGGTCAAACGACCGTTTGCGTGTGGTCAAACGGTCGTTTAACGAACTCTGTCAAATCACTGGTGTATGAAACACATTACTCGTTATTATTGACAAAGAATCTTTGTTAGACCCTTTTAGAAGTAACAAGGAGTTGACCAAAGGTTGACTAGTTCTTCTCTCCCTCAGTTCGATGCATATAGTCCTCAACAAATGTTTAGAAAGTAAGTCAGTTAGAGGTGTATGTGTTCTCATAAATCATTTGAGTAGGGCTCATTGGTTATCTTTGGTAGACTTTGGATACAACACTAGTAGAACGACAGTCAAATCCAAAAATGATGAAAATACCTAAAACATAAGACATTTAGGATAGATGGGTAAGGGTCTGGTAAGCGGATATGGGATTACTTATTATTACTTATATAGGTATGGGTGAGTATGGGATTATATGATATACCCCTTTACCCATCATGTTTATCTGATTAAGCAAACCCGTTTACCCGATTATATACCCGAAATAATTTTTGTTTTTGTTATATTAATTATATTATATTTATTTTTAGTTATTTTATTATATTATCTTTTAAGTTCTTCAGTTTCAATTTTTTTCTCATTCAGTCATGTTTTTAATATCATACTCGAGTAACTCGATAATCAAACTTTTAATTCTTCTTAAAACTCTAGCCACTATCAAGAGTTAGCATACACCAACAAAGAGATTTGGTCCAAAAAAGATAGCGAGAAAGAGATTCAGTCAAAATGTCAAAAACATACCCGACGGGTACACCCAAAAAGTATTATTTATAAAGTAACGGGTAGGCCTGATAACCGATAGGTAAATACTCGTTACATGCCTGACGAGTTTTGGGCCTGGTATGGAACACTTTTCTGATCGAGTATGAGGTTGGGATTACCTGAACTCGTCCCAAACCCGCCCCATTACTATCCCTAACCACTGCATATCAGTCTCTTATCAAAAGCACTCCTTAGGTTATCTATGGGCAGCCTCCTATTCAAGTTCCTCATATGCCATGCGATTGTAACATTGAAGGCATTGGTTGAAGTTTAACAGCTAGGGAGGAGGGCATTACTATCATTAAGGCTAATTTGCTTAATGTTCAGAACTGAATGAAGCAACTAGCTAATTTATATCATTTAGAACGTAGTTTTGCAGCCGATGATTGGATGTATTTGAAATTACAACCTCATAGGCAAGTTACAGCTAGGTCTCTGGTCCGAGGACAATCAAAAGCTAACCGTCGAATATTATGGTCCTTATCCAGTGGTTGGTAAGGTAGGTAGTGTGACTTGTACAATACAATTACCTCTTGAGGTACAAATTCATTCTCGGATCCATGTGTCCTTGTTAAAGAAGTATTATGAGTTCAGTTGTTTGTACCCTCACGAGTGAAGCAAGCAGAAAGTGCTATTGATAAACTTTTTATTAGAAAGAATAATTGTATGTGAATGGTTGAAAATGCTACATGGGAGAATGTAGAGCTTATTTCCAGTTGGTTTCATGCATTTGATCCTTGGGGTCAAGGATCTTCCCTTTGGAAGGTATTTATACAAATTTAAGAGCTGCTGGGTTAAAAGTTGAGCTACAGTTTAATAGCTGAGTTGGTTGGTTAGGAAAGTGGACGAGTAGCTGCCAAAACTAATACGCCCTTCCAAAACTAAATTCCCACAACATCGATGATATAACGCTTCAATCAACACACATTTATCAAACACCTCCTCGAATCCAACATACAAAAACATGGTTTGTTTCTAAACTCTGCAGCCAAACTGTACCATGGTCATGTTACTATAACTCATAATGAATGGCGTGAACCAATACAAGCCAACATTCAAAATTCTGGCTCTTTTTTTGTAGAAATCAAAACATGTGCATAGAAGAAAATACTAGTAGCGAACAATATCTTGGAGGCACTCGTAGAAATGTGACATTTGAATGGTTTCCTTGCCTGAGTAAATTGCTTCTGCACTTCCACCAGTCTCTCCTTGTGCCGCCATCTCTACCACCATATAAAGCCTCTTGATTGGCATCTACGCCACCACCACAAATAATCAATTAGGTTTGCCATAATAAAACCATTCGGTGGTAGCTGAAGCAAAAATAGTATAAAGAAATCGAGTCTTACATCATTCAAAGCCTCAGCTGCAGCATCAACGTCATCATTGGAGAACACCTTAAGTTGTTGCAATACCTGAAAACACAAAGATTGGAGATAAATCAAACAGACAAACATTAAACATCAACAGCGAATTTGACTTGGAAACTTGCCTTCTTAGCATCCTCAGTCTTCAATGTAGGAACATGGTAAGTGACTGAGAAAGCGTCACAAACTCCAACCGACTCCAAGAAGGATACCTCACTTGTTGTCCCAATCACCAACATATTTTTACCCTGTTACATAAATTATGTTTTTGCTAACCGTGAGAACCGTTAGAGAAAACTCACAGGACCCTGCAAAATGTAGCTTATGAGGGGCAAGTGGCCTTCAAGGGTTTAAGGCAGAAACCAGTTGAAGCTATATTCGGACTTGAGACCTCTGCTAGAGGGAATCAGGCCTTGCCACTGTGTCACCTCTTGAAGGTTAAAAAAGCATAAACTATTTACATTTCTTGTATTCCTTCACATATTATTAATATACCAATATCAAAGGGAATGTACCTTTGGAGGAAGTCGCTTGAGGAGGACCATTAATGTTTGAGATATCAAGTTAGAAAAACGAGGTCCAATTGCAACATATTCTAGTAGTCTGCATTATAGAACCAAAAAAATATATTAATACACACATTTCATTTATACGACATGAACAAGTGAATTAATTACCTCTCAATATCATCAAGGACAATAATGCTCAGGGTTGACTTGTAAGCATCCTCAAAGACCTATACAAAGTGTTTCATGTGAAAAGATTTAAGAAATCTATCATAAAGATTTTAAATAAATTGGAAGAAGTGTATAACCTTGACGATTTGTGCACATTTACTGGCTTCACTGAGTCCAATCATCGATTCAGCAGAAATCTATAATTATGGAAAACTTTGTTGATGTCACGCAATAATATGCAGTGAATAGATTATTTTAAAATTCAAAATTATAAAAGAACTTACAATCTTCACATATGGAAAATCACTACCAATACCAACAGTAGCTGCCATTGCAGTCTTACCACTGCCAAAAATATTGGAAAACGTATAGGACAAAGAGAGGCGGATTATATTAAATTTAATTACTATAAAAAGTTAAAAACCACAATGTACCTGCCACTTGGACCTTCTAGAAGAACTGTGACAAGTGGACTACCTCTGCTAACTTTAACTTGCTCTGCTAATAGCATAGTTCTTTTGAAGATATGATCATGTCGCTGACCACAATCAACTATTCCATTCAGTCTGTACCAAATCATAAAGAATTATAAAAAGTTTGGTCACAATCAACATAATCAAGATTATTTATTCATAAACCAGAAAGAACTTGAGGGAATTTATACCTGCAACGTTCAAGGTCGTCAGTAGAAGCACCAAATGAGGGAACAACTTCATGAAGAGCATTCAAGAAATCATCCATGGTGACTTTAATGCTCTCCTCATCTATCGTTTTAGTTAAATCATCAAGGCTGAGCTGGCGATTAAGAGCATAAGAAACCGCACTTTTCACAACACCTTCAAGTTCTGCTCCGCTGTAGTTCTTCGTTCGAGCAGCTGTCATCCATTATATTAAAAATCATTTAACTTAATCAAACCTTAACATGCTTTCTTATTAGGCTGAAAAATCCTGTGGGAATAATACCAAGCTCTTGCAAGTTGATATCTGGAGCAAGAAAAGAATTCTCTTTCATCTTATTGGTATGAATTTGAAGAATTTGAAAACGACCATTTTCATCTGGAAGGCTGATTTCCACTTGGACTTCCAAACGACCAGGCCTAAGCAAGTTTTAGAGTTGTTTAGTAAAATTTTAGTGCTAATAAATGGCAATTAATACCTCACGAGAGATAATGAACTCACCTCAATAGAGCTTCGTCAAGCAAATCCTTTCTGTTTGTCATTCCAATAAGCAACACATTATTTAACGCTTCCACACCATCTATCTAAATAAGAGATTTTCCAAACTCAGTTGCTTATGTGCTGGAGTAGCAATTTTTTTAACTTTTGTTGGGTAATTGTAGAATTAGAATTTAAATAGTTGATCCAACCTTTGTAAGGAGTTGATTGACGATGCTATCGTGCACTCCTGTGCCATCCCTAGTTGAACCTCTAGACTTCAGATGCAAGAAAACACAGGTTACAACAAGATAAAACCTTAAAAAAAAGGAAGAATGATTAACTGAATTTACCTTACAAATAGCATCAATTTCATCAAAAATGATGACATGCAAGTCACTTTGATCCCCTGGAAAAAAATTGAACAAAAGGGTATAAGAACTGAAACAAATTTGTTCCGAAATCCAGATTCTAACCAGTCTACTTCCTACCTTTTGTCCTTTGATCTTGTTCAGCATCAGCAAACAAGTCCCTTACATTCTTTTCAGTTTCACCAACGAATTTACTCAGTACTTCTGGTCCATTTACAATCTAGATGATAGAATTAACCAAGAAAAAGCCATCAATAGTAGCAGCCACAAGATTATGTAAGATCATACTATGCATTGTTGACAACAGATGGAACTACGAGCCAAATTAATTACTTTAAATTTCTGCCTTAACTGACATTGTGGATAGCAATATGCATTGAAAATCTAGCTTAACATAAAAACGGAAATTCGCATACCTTTGGGTCCTTCCCATTTAGCATCTTTCCAATCTGGCGAGCCATTAGAGTCTTGCCAGTACCAGGTGGACCATACAACAGCATTCCCTTGACATGCTTTACTCCCAGTCTGATGAATAAATATTCCCATTCCCATCATAGAATGAAAAAGTTAATAAATACTTTCACACAAAATGCTATATTTCATGGCATAAACATATGGCATTACTTGCTTGCCACGTGGGGAGGGAAAACCCTAGAGGCGAAAGCTCTTCTAAAAATATCTGCAAATTCATTGCTCAGGCCACCAATACCAAGTGATTGAAGGTTGAACTCCTTGTGCTTAAAAATGTTGCTGCTAGCAGCCTCACGTTGATTGATGATCTGCACATAAAAAATACTTAGAACTGACAAATAAAAATAAAAATAAAAATAAAAATAAAAACATGAATACAAAGAATAACAAAGAATTCAACAGCCCAAAAGAATACCTTTATTCCACTAGAATTGGAGGCTTCAAACACAATGTATGAATCTTCAGAAAGCATGCCTCTTTCAATGTCTGATTTTTCCTGCCCTTCTACAGCAACCTGAGTGACTGTGAAGATATAACCATTGCCGTGATACTCAAAAGTTACCCTTTGCCCCGATGTCAAAACCTGCATTGGAAGTAAGCTTTCATGTAATTCCCCAACAAAAAGTGAATGCCTCTATTGTAACATTGGTGTTTTGCAATACTTACATTCATAAAGATGGACAAAGCATAAAGAGTCATACCTGATTGACAAATCTTTTCCGAAGCTGTTTGGCTAAAAGGACCGCATCAACCTGCAAAACACAAAAAAATCAAAACTGAGGATAGCGTGCAATCTCAAAGCCAAAGTTGATATACGGGTTCAAAACCAGTACAAACAGGCTAATATGCAAGAGCAAGGCATACCTGCTCTTCCTTATTTCCTTTTTTCACAAACTCCAACTCAAGGCCAAGTAATGCAATGTTGAAATCTTCTGGTGGAATAAACCTAAAACGGTTGGCAGACATTTGTAAGAGAACCAACAATAACTTGGTTAACACACTAGAGTAAGTATAACTCATAGTTGTCAATAGCGTAAATAGCGACAAGCCACCTATACGCTAGCGAATAGCGGTAAATAGCGCCCGGTATTTCATGTTTAGCGATAAGGTAGTAGAAACTTTAAGAAATGTTTTATATTCGATAAATAAACATGTTTAGCTATAAAGTAGTAGAAAAATTAATCAAACACCACCAAATTAGCAAAATACTCTATGAGTCGATTTTATAGTTATAAAGAATAAAAAAAAGTAAAAAATAAAAATACCGCTACAAGTCGCTATATACCCTAACTACCAGATAGCGGCCCTTGACCTGTTGGCGATGTTCGCTATTGACAACCGGGGTATAACTACAAACCTGCTAACAGATACAGAATCTCCAGTAGAAACTCTTGCATGACGCCGTTGGATAGCATTAAGTGCAATTTGCCCACTTTGTATGGTGTCGTAGGCAGTTTATTTCAGTTAAGTGACACAATAGAGTGAAACTTAAAACACTAAGACTATACGTAGCGGAGAAAGAGGAGTACCAATAATGATGACATTGACACAAGTGGGGTTTCAAACACCACTACATGATTGTTAAAGGGGGCTCTAAACCTATAAGGTGTTGAACCCTTAGCGGGCTCCAAACACAACCTTGCCTACATTATTGCATCAATAGGGCTCCAAACACCGGTTAATCACTACCCTTGATTTAAAGGGCTTTAGTGAAATAGTTTTTGTTTACATGACGCGTAGGTGGCATTTTAACTAAACAACCAATACACATGGTCTAACATAACAGCAGTAATTCAATGCTCAAACAGATCATATAAACATCAATTTGATTATTTGATATATTGATCAACACCAATAACAGATTGTGACTACGGAACTTATGGATCTGGTATAACCTGTAATGCTTCTGCAGTTTTCCCAATTCAAACCAATTCAAACACCGATATCAACAACAGAACAACAGTGAGCAATAATCATCCAATTTCAGAACACTTGAAACATCCAATTCACCAAACATCAACAAATTAAAATAAAAACACATTTATTACGAAACCAAAAGCGCTAAAGGATATGCTATAGAGAGAACGAAGACGTCACCAACAAGAGCGAGAGCGAGATTGGATCCAGGTACAGCAAATTGACGAAGATCGGAAGGGGAACAATAGGCGCAATTCGTATATGCGAGATCTTTCGCCGGAGTATTAGTGACGGTCATCGTCGACGATGATCCTGACCTCCCCGCCATTGTGGAATCACACAGAGATCAGATCAAATAATGCGAAAACGATGTGTGCAGCTTTTCACAGGGAATCACAGTGCAATTGTGTCGCCTTTTAGATGATGAATATGAGAGGGAAATGGAGGTGAGGATGACGTAAATCGGTTTCGTAGGATCGATTGTTGACGGGGCCAAGAAAGACCACCGGACCTTGAGGCTTGAGCCCTTCGAACCAGGGTCAGTTTATCTGAGGTCCGGTCTTTGTTACTCGAAGAGTATGTTACAAAAGTCACCCCTGTAGTTACGTCAATCTGCAACTTCAGTTCAAATACTCTTGGTTTTCTTTTTTCACATCTTCATTTCACTGTCAGAGACTTTATTGATATTTTGGTCCATCACTCGAAAGGAAAACTTGGCTTTTTAAAAAGCAAATGTTTTATAGAACAATAATTAAGTTTCATACGGTTCCAGTTAAATCACATAATGTTTTTTCATCTTAACTAAATCAGTTAAGTTTCAAGTAATATTTTAATTATAGGTTTTTAATTTATTAAACAAGTTGACATGTTATTGTGATGTCTCTGCTTCATGCTTTTTGAATACCAGGTTAGATACCCGTATGTTATACATATTTAAATAGAAAAATTATATAACATATTATATATATAATCTTATATATATTAAAGTATTACATATTATTAGTAGAGATAACAAGCATATTATAAGTTATAAACATTAATATAAAAAAGATTTTATTATTTATAAATATCCATAAACCTCTTTATATATATTTTTAAAAATATTATAGTTTTAACAATGATTAGCTACAAATTAATATGTACTATAACAAAAATTAAGTCTTATTATAGTATTTTTAATAAAACTTTATTTAGTGAGTTAATTTTTATTTTGCTTGATGAGTTTGATAAAAGTAAACATTTTCCTCCAAAAGATTAAGACATCAATTTATTTGTTGTTCCAATTTCAGTCCAAATATTTCATTCTTCGGATTAAAGTTGGAACAACTGATAAAACTTTTATACTTAAACTAAAACAACCAATGAAACTTTTGGATGTAGATTGATGTTTTTAATCTTTTGAAGAAAAATTGTTACTTTTAGCAAACCCCAGGGAGCAAAATCAAATTTAACTCTTATTTATTTCTAGAAACAAATCTTCCTACTCTAATAAAATAGTATATTGAGATGACACGTGATAAAATCGCAATTACTAACTACTTAACCACCTATACCTATATTTTAAAAGAATTAAACTTTTTAACTTGTTTATAGATAAAAGAAATCTTACTATCAAGTACAGCTGGCAATTCCTAATGTTTTTATTGTTGGGAAAGTGGATCGGTTTAAACGTTTAAAATCATTGTGAGTTAACTCAGTTAATGATTTTAATTTAAATAAAATACTTTTTTTGCGCGAAAACCGTTTTCACGTTAAATAATAAAATCTTATTAGATTTAGAGTTTTAATCTAACTGAAACTCTAGTTTATTAAATCTAAAGAGAGAAACATATTTCCAATCAGGACCACATATTTATTCCCTCGTTTTATATCATTTTTTATCATTTTAGTGCTTGTGTTTTATTTTTTTTGTTGTTTCAATACCATTGAATCAAAAAAGTTTCCGAAACAGTCGTTCTGTGAATCTTCTAAACACAAAGTCTCTGGCTCACTAGATAATTGGGATCGTGTACGGCGGAGAAACAACGGAATCCTCTATTCACGGTGAGGGAAAACGTGAATCTTCTAAACACAAAGTCTCTGGCTCACGTGAACAGCATGGGATCCAAAACGAAGAAGATAATATAGGAGATTGAAGGATTATGTGACGACCAGCGGTGGTGTGTGGCTAAATTTAACTGGAAAGAAGCGATCAGAGGTGCGATGTTTGGCGGTGATATGTTTTGATTGTCTATAGAACCTAATATACTCTTATAATAACTTAAGAAGTAGCTTTTACCTGACAAATTATTGTATACCGTCGTCGGTCGTTGTATACCATGCAGTACCTCTACATTTACGATCATTCGATCTCTTAGCTCACCTTATTTGCTTTGGATCCCTTGTTATTTATGTGAGCCAGAGACTTTATGTTTAGAAGATTTATGTTTTTCGTCACCGTGAATAGACAATTTCATCTTCATTTCTTTGTCATACATGATCCGAGTCTCCAATGAGCCAGAGACTTTGTGTGTTTGATGGTTGTTTCAATTTTTTTCTGAAACATGGATACTAAAACATGAAAAAATACCCCTAATGTAGGAAAGTTAATGGTGTTAGTTAGGTGTAGTTAAATAGATTCAAACGAAAATTTTAGCAAAACATTTGGATGCAAATGATAAAATAAAAATTTCAAGTTCAAATAATATTCTTTATAAAACCACGAGGATGAAGAAACCAATTAACTCCACACTTTGTGAAGCTACCTAACTCTGATATGCCGATTGTATTTCTTGTTGTATATTCTAAACATGGAATTGTTTATATTTGCAGGACCGATTATGGTTGTTCAACAACAGTCTTATTGTTGGAGATAACACACTTACTAGATCAAATAGGAAACCAGTCAAAAAAACAATGAACAGAAAGTAAGAACACTTAAAAACACAAAGATTGGTTTTCAAGAATGATGTATATTGCTATCAAGTGTTTTACAATTGTTATAAGTCTTAGTCCTAATACTGGTTATATAAGATACTTTATACTACATCCTACAGCCAGCTATACTTTGAACGCCAACTGGACACTAAATCTTGACAACAAGATCAATATAAAGTCAAAAGGCAGATTGTTTTTTGACATGTGACTATAACATATCATAACTCACATACTACGTCAAATCCAGCAAATAAAATATTATAATGTGAACCTACCATCACACACACTAAGAATAGTATGAGCGGAAGTAGGGTTCGTGTACTCATGGATACGTGTCAATTATTTTATACCCAAAATATTTTAGAACAGTTACTTTGATTGCTTATGGGTTAAAAAAGATGAGAGGTTTTAATTAAAAACTAAAACTAAAAGTAAATTACAAAATGTAGAAGAATTTCAGCAAGCTGACACGAATGTGTCAAAACTGTAAAGGAAATTTCACGCGTTCGTGTTAAGGTTCTGCCAGAAAAACAAAAAGTGACATATTTGTGTGTTTTCTTAATTATAAAAAAGGGATTACTAAAGACGTTAATTAAATTGTAAAATTAATTTAAATATGAAAATTAATTACAATATTAAGGTTGTTTCTTGATTCAATTTGGCTTACGATCATTAATGATTAAGGTGCAATGACTATTTTAATTAATGATTTGTATCGATACTAGACATTACGTCGTTCGGATATCCACTCTATCTAATGTCTAATCAATCGCAGTTCGTTGATTAGAGCCAACCGTCTATTCTAAGCTCACGTCGTCGGATCTTAGCGTGCGGGTTACAACGATAGAAGTATCAATTATAATTAAACACACACGCCATTCGGTATGCTTAACTAGATGGTGTGATTCTATAACGAGACTGAATTCATAGACAAACTCAAGCCGTTAATTGTTCCTTATATCAAAAATCAAAACATGATTAAGATTTTAAAACTTGAAGAACTTTATTAGAAAAATTAATAAAGTGACCAATTTTATTAACAATCTAATATATAACAGATTTGATCTGAGTTTAAGATCAAGAATCAAATAAACAAACCATTAAAATAAAAATATCTCATAAACATTTCACTTAAGTTCAAATCAAATCAAATAAATTTAACCCTAGTGTTAAAACTAAAATTATTCTAGCCGGACATGACGACTAGATCAATAAAAAACAAAATAAATAAATAAAAACTTACGAAACAAAAATACGAATGATTAAGTATCTTCAATCAAAAGAATTCCACCAACAAAAAGAACTAATTTGCTAAAGCACTTCTTACTTGTTGAACTTGATTATTTAATATAATATCTTCAAGATGTTCCAAGATGCCCCCTTTGATCATCCTCTTCTATTATATTGTAAGGCTATCTATAAAGTTGATGCAACCCAAACACCCAAAGTCTCTCCTGCATGCATGCACAAGTGTACTGAAGTGGGATGCTTCGGAAGTTTCACACTGCCTTAGAAATTATTCTAAGTGTGAAATCTTTCGAAGTCAAGACCAATATCTTCCGAAGTCAATAGATGAAGTCTTCCGAAGCTTCAAGGACAAAGTCTTCTAAAGCCAACTATTGAAGACAGATTTCTTATGAAGACTTTTATATTACATGTTTTATCTGATATACTTTTTATTTAAAGCTGAACCACTTTCCGCTGCCACTCTGATAAGTCACCAACTTTACATGAGTTGGTGAAAAGGTCCATGCTTTTGGTAAAATGTACATTGAGGTCTTGAGTCTGTAACTTTCTACTTTATGTACTTTATCTTTTTTGTAATATATTAGGATGTGAGCTATGACATGTCATAGTCACTAGTCAAAAGGCAATCTGCCTTTTGACTCTACATTGATTTTGTTGTCTAGATCATGTATCCAGCTGGCCTTCAAAGTATGGCCGGCTGTAGGTTGCAGTATAAGTATTTCTGGTTCTTGTAACTTATATGGAGAACTTTGTAAACCATTTGTAAGGAACTAGAGATCAATATACATCAACCTTGAAAACCAACTACTTGTGTGTTGTTCTTGTTCTTGTTTTGTCTCATATACACTTGTGTTTCTTAGTTCTCAAAACTGAGTTTCCCAGTTCCCCATTTGAATTGTTAAGTGTTGATGTATACTCTCCTCTTTGTGTTGTTGCGTTGTAAAGTGCATAACCCTTCACCCGGTCCTGCAATTGGTATCAAAGCTTCTCAGGCTCTTGATATAAGATCTCACCATCTTAAGATCCCTCTCACACACAAAAATACTTAATCCTTCAAATGGCAGTTATCTCTAAAGCTGATATGAAAACTGGAACCATGACAAAGTTCCCACTGATCACTCTTGATGACTTTGACACTTGGTGCCAAAGAATGGAAGGCTTTTTCAAGTGTCAAGACTCAAGAATGTGGGAATCTATTATCTCTGGACCCTACATACCAAGCACTCCTTCAGCCACTGTTGCAGGTGGTATGATCCCCAAAGATGTGGCTGACTACTGAGAAGAAGATAGAAAGAGAGTAGAAATTAATCAAAAGGCCATGACAGCTCTTCAGACTGCTCTTCCAAACTCTGTATACAGAGGTTTCAAGAAATGCAAAACAGCTAAGCAGCTGTGGGATTCATTGAAACTAATGTATGAGGGCTCCACTGAAGCCAAGGAGAACAAGAAGGATCTCCTGAAGCAGGTGAAAGCATGACTCGACAATACTTCAGGCATGTTGAGATTGTGGATACCCTAGTGGATGTTGGAGTAACTCTTGAGAACAGGGACATTGTAAGGAGGTTTATGTCCTCTCTTCCTAGGCAATGGACACATTATTATGTTGTAATCAAGAGAACTGAGAACCTTAAGACTCTCACTTTGACACAGTTGTATGGCATTCTCAGCGGATACCAAATGGAGATGAACATGCAAGGTTCATCTGATAACTCCAGCAATCAAATGGGTTCAACCCTTCATGTGACTGAAAGGGATATCATAGAACCCCAACATCATTTCATATACTACCCTGACATCTCATAAAAGGGTCATTTCATCACCTTCCCGGAGACACCAAGGGAGAACTATACTCAAGGAAGCCCATTCCAAGAGACAAGTTCCTCTCAAGCCTTTGTATCTTCTAATGAAAGTTGTGGTAGCTTCTTATTCACCATTGAAGACCTGGACTGCATCCATCCAGATGATCTGGAGTACATGGAGATAGTCCAGCAAATGGCTCTTCTCACTCACAGAGCCAAGAGGTTCTACAAGAGGACATGAATGAAGTTTTCCAGCAATACAGCCAGTGGAAAGTTTAGGTTGGATAAAAGCAAAGTTAAGTGTTACAACTATAACATGATGGGTCACTTTGCTAGGGAGTGCAAGACACCAAGAACAAATGGTGGACAAGCACAATCCAGACCAAACTACACTGATAAAGATACCTAGAATGAGAAGCTAAAGTAGCAAGCTGTAGTTGTTGTTGAAGAATGAGGCTTTGACTGGAGTTTTCAGGTTGAAGATGCATCTCCAAACCAAGCATTAATGGCTGACCATGATGAAACCAAGGTATTGGAACATCTTTGTACTCGTCAACAGATACAGGTCCTACAACTTGGAAATGAGATCTGATCTTGAGTCCTTGAACATCTTGAAATCTGATTTTAGAAAGGTTGAAAATAATTATAAGTTAAAGATAGAGGACTTAGAGAAAACCATTTCAGTACTTAAACATGAGCATACAAATTATAGGACTCAGATCAAGGATCTCATAACTAAGTTAACTGAATGCCAGGCTGAGCTTGTGATCAGCAAAGCCAGGGCAGAGAAATGTGTTCTTGAAGAAGAGACCTTCATGAATATCATATCCTCATCCTTGCATGCAAAAGTTTGTTATCAAAATAAGCAGGGACTGGGATCTACTAAGATAGCTCCTCCACACATAATCTTGTTTGTAAGATCACCTAGGTGTGGAACTTGTGAAGATGAGCTTCCTCTCATAGACCCCTTGACTGAAGAGGAAGAAGATGTGATAGTGAAGAATTCCTTTGAGAATAGTGAAGAGGAGGATTCTAAGAAGGGTTGCTATCCTTCTGAGGAGAGCAAGAAGCCTGGGATGACCAAGTCTATGAGGAAGAACTTGATCAGAAAGAGCAAGAGAAAGGCTAGGAGGGCTCAAGAGATCAAGGCCACTTTTAACTCTAAGCAGAAACAAATCTTTATTCTGCAGGGTTTGACATGGTTAAGACTAAAGACATCAACCTCAACTCTTCTACCAAGAGTTCTGGTTCATGTTCAAATCATCTTAGCATCAAGAAAAAGGTTGATCTGTTGTGTACCACTGCTACATAGCCTGAACCATCCAACTCCAAAAACAGTCCTCAGCCCAAAGGGACTGTCTCAGCATCTATAAAGATGAAGGTGGAGAAGGGATGTGATCAAAGTCAGCTTTGTTCTCAGAAAAAAAACTCTTGGGAAGAAAAAGATGAAATGTGTTATGTGTGAGAGCACTTCTCATCTTGCTAAGGATTGTCCATACAATCCAAGAGGTACTCTTCATGTGACCAAGAATGAGACTCCCAAGAGATCTAAGAAGAATTCAACTTTGGAAGGAAAATCTGTTTCCTTCGGAAGCTCCAAAGTAAAGAAGAAGGCAAGTGGAAAATTGCCTTTGGAAGAAAATTTGGTCTCAGAAGAAAGGAATACTTCCGAAGCACTGAAGTCTGTTGCAGTGTTAGCGGGATCTTCTGAAGATCTATTTATCAAAACTTCCGAAGTCTCAAAAGCTTCTGAAGTATTGAAGGTCAGGTCCAACTTCCAAAGGTGGTGTGGAAGTCAAGGAAAGACCAAGTGACTGAAAATTCTCCATCAACAACAGAAAGAGATCCTCAAAGCACAACTATAGGATCTATTACTGTTTCATTACCTTCTACTTCCTTTGATGAGCCCAAGACGAATAAGGCTTGGGTTTTCAAATGTAACTAATCATTTTCTTTGTGCATGAACAGCTAAAGACAAACAAAAATGTCTAGATCATTGATAGTGGCTGTTCCAGGCACATGATAGGCAATAGGTCACTACTCCAAAACTTTGAAAGAATTGATGGAAGACCAGTTGCTTTTGGAGGAGATGAAGGAGGTTACATTTCTGGAAGGGGCAAGGTCACAAATGGTAAGCTCAGCATTGAGAAGGTAAACTTTGTCAAGGAGCTTGGGTACAATCTTTTAAGTGTATCTTAATTTTGTAATCAGAGTCATAACATGCTCTTTACTGAGCATGAGTGCATTGTTCTCAAGCCTGGGGTGATTATTCCTCATGAGCATATCCTGCTCAGAGCCCCAAGAGAGGGAACATGTACAAGATGGACTGCAAGAAACATCTCCCTCAGGAGAAATTTCATGCTTTCTATCTAAAGCCAATAGTGATGAGTCTTTTCTCTACCATAAAAGAATGTGCCATGTAAACTTTAAAAACATGAATAAGCTGATTAGAATGATTTGGTAACTAGAATGCCAAATAAAGAGTTTACAAGTAATGATCATTGTGTTGCATGCCTGAAAGGGAAGCAACATAAGATATCTCATAAGCCTAAGGAAAGAAACTCCATCACTACACCCCTACACTTGTTATATATGGATCTCTTTGGCCCCACCAGTGTAATGAGCTAAGGAAGGACCTCTTACTGTCTGGTGATCACAGATAACTTTACAAGATTCACTTGGGTCTTCTTTCTCAGAACTAAGGATGACACCCCTGAGATTCTAAAGAATTTCATCTTAAGGATTAAGAATCAATGTGATCACAAGGTCAAAACCATAAGATGTGATCAAGGAACTGAATTTAAGAATCAAATCCTTGATACATTTTGTGATGAAAAGGGTATTACAAAACAATACAGTGCTCCCAGGACTCCTCAG
>BJCO01810843.1:0-14248 GCA_018326465.1 Flaveria floridana
ATTATAGACCTGGATATTCTCCTTTGATGCAAAAGATGCCAATGTGCACAACCCATTCAAATGGATGGTTAGAGTTTATCAAATGGTTTATCCATGATGATTTTCTTCTAAATTATCAACATGAACTCTTGTTATGAATATATGTGAGCTAATAAGTTAAGATTTTGTGCTTTCTTGCATGTCTTGATGATAGTTAATCTCTCTAGTCTTTGTATGAGTCATATCATGTCATATCTAATTCTACCCTAATCAATCTAAGAATTGAAAAATTAGGCGAGCTGATTCTTTTGTCAAAAACATCATTGTCTGTCCTTGGATCCTGTGTCTTCTTTGCTGTGAAATCACTAATCGGCAACACACTTGATCAGGATTTAATCATTGTCTATGACTATTCATAATTTATTTCCTTTTAATTTGTTGATCTTAACTGATAAGATATCACTACAGACATTGATTCTATTATACATATTAGATTTTTATTCTACTTTAATTTCGATTTTATGCATGTTTTATATGAGGAGGAAATTTAGCAATGATCATTGTAATCTTCTTGTGACAATTTGGGAAACTTCTATGTTTTGTAAAACTTAAAAGTTTAGGGGGGTAATAAAAAGTAAGAGTTTCTAAGAAAATCAAAATTAAAATATTTGAATGGAAAGGATGAAGCTAAATGTTCAAAGCATGTGTGTGTTTGATAATGTTAAAATGAGCCTATAAAAATTTTCAAGTGGAAAAGCTTCTTGCAAATTTTTTCAAATGAGATTATTTTGTTTAAATTTGAGACTAAAATGAAGGGAAATTATCTTTTGAAAAGTTAAATAAAAATAAAAGGGTTTAAATGTCAAAAGTCTAAAATTGAGGGTCAAAAATGTAAATTTTGGGAAAAAGTCAAAATTTGACAAAATGTTTAAACATTAGTATATAAACAGTTCTAATATGTCTAAACAGTGTACAAGTGGAAGAATTGAAATTTACAAGTGTTAAGACTCATAAAAGTCATCTCATGCGCCTAAACAGTGGCCATAAGTCCGAGTAGGAGCATGATGAGGTTTTGGAAATTTTACAAGTGTTTGGGCACTTTTCATATACTCATGCGCCTGAACAGTTGTCATATGTCTAAAAAAATTGGTTAAGTGTTGGGCGTTTTAACATGCTCATGCGCCCACACAGTACCAGACTTTCTAGGGTTAGACGTATCAAGTGAAAATTGACAAAGTGTTGGGCGTTTCAGATAGTCTCATGCGCCTGGACAGTGCAAAAGCGCCTAAACAAGGCTTATGAGGCTGAACAGTGCTCATGCGCCTAATCTCATGCGCACAAACATTGCTCATGCGCCTGAAAACTTAGTGAAAAATACAACTTCATGCGCACAAACAGTGCTCATGAGCCTAAAATTTTCACTTATTATATAAACAACACTTCGCATTTTTCATTCATTCATACTCCCAAAAACCCCTGAACTCTGCCGACTATCAATTTCACTTTATTACACTCATTTTGATTGTTTGTCCTGATATATTGCGATTGATAGATTGTGTATTTGATTGTAAACGTAAGTTCATAATCAAAAATCATTTTATTTCAAGTATTCGATTCACTATCAATTGGACGTTTCAAAGCTATTCAGATGTTTTGAACCCTAATTCTCTGAAAACTGGATTTTTGTGTATTAAAATTGAACTAAGAACTAAAATTGATCATTGATTGTTAATGTACTCTTGATTTCGAGCAGTTTGACATGTAGAACATTGAATTTCATGAACATTGATCGGATGATGTTCTTCATCAGTCGATTGATGAAGATGAACAATCATGAACTTTGAATTTTTTAATTAAAAATAAAAAAATTCATAAAAATTCAATTATTTAATATTTTTTATAAAATTTAATTGAATTGGTGTGTTTTAAAACATATGTACAACAACTTGTATGTACTATGTCTTGGTTAAGAATTCTTAGAAAAGTCTAAGTACAAGTTGATGTAAAACAAAATTTTTATTTTTAAAACATAATAATTCATTAAAATTTTAATCAAAATTTGTAAAATTCAAAGTGTGTAAAAATCAATGTGTCACACCCTCAAAATCCACGTGCGGGGTTTTACCACGAGGCACGTGACATACCAGGATCTCAATCATTAGTTACCAAGAACGACTCTATATGGACTAACATTCAAAATCAGGGATATACTTTAAATACTACGGAAGCGTTTAAGAAACTAGGAAATCTAAAACAATGTAACATGAGTTGAAAATGCGCAAACATACACGCCCAAAAGTTATGTAAAAACAAAGCAAAAGTATTTAACATCCATAAACCAAACACTGTTTCATGACATGCAGACAAATTCATAATGCTGACTCGTGAGTGCTCCTAGGCAATTGCCAACCTTAATATGAGAATAGCATACTAAACAAGTCAACACAACGGTTGGTGAGTTCATGAGTTTGCGATAAAAAATAATTAGTAACAGTTGCAAAATATAAGAAGTATATTGTAATAGATAGCTAGTCTATACATAATTAGTAATAATCATAGTGATTTCACGTTTGAAGCTGACTGTGTTACGTTTGTTGCCTCATGCCATGACTTACAAAGGTCGTGACAATGTTCATTAGGACAATATGGCACCCGTCTGACCTCGAGTCACATAGGTGGGGCTCGTCAGACCCAGTAGTACTACCCAAAATTCCCTGCTAAGTAATTTTTAACAAACCGAAAGTGTGAGGACTTTCCATGGTAATCAGCACTATATTGAGACAATACACAACTCACAATAATAAAGCATTTGTAAAACCAGTATGCTATCTCCCCCAAAAGAGAGTATGTAAATAGAGTGGGGTATGAACTCACCTGATGCGCGTAAGAGATACCTAAAGCTTAACTTGACAAGAAAGGGTAGAAAGACAACTCTCAGAGATTTCCTAGAACACTCGAGTACATAAGTATGAATACACAAAAATCCCAAAGAAACCCTAAGTGCTCTACAATCAAAGGACTCAAGGTTTTATAAAGACATGACACATTTGACCCAGTTGACCCGTTGGTGACATTATAGTTGAAGTTTTCATTTACACAATCATAACAGTACTTCATACATGATTAACATACAGACTGATCACATATGACACTTCATTACCCATAAGTACCGTCTAGATCATCATATCATAAAATATCATACAAGTCATGCGAATCTCAACAATTATCATGCTCAGTATACTATAACACAACCAATCTATATATAATACTAAAAGAGTAACTTGGGGGACACTTGTCACATTCCTAAGCCCCCTAAGTTTGTTTTTCCCGCCTCTCTCTCCTCTTAAATTGTTACCTAAATTAAAGATTAAATAATTTTAATTCTTTTTAAGATTTAAAATATTTCTTAATAAATTAAGAAAATATGTCTTTTTATTAATGTTATTTCTAGAAAACAAATTTTTATAAAATAAGAGTTTTTCTACAACATAAAACATTTTTAAAAATATGAAATATCTGATGTTTTTTTAAAAAAGTAAACTTCTTTATAAACTAAAAATAATTAAATTTGGGAGTTAGAATAAGAAACTTTTAAAACTTTATGTTTTTAATACAATTTGTTTGGAACAAATGGTTAAATTTTTTTAAAAATAAAAATAATAATTATTACTTATAATTATTACTCATATTTTTTTTAATCAATTTTTATTTCAAAAACTTTCATCATAATTATTTTTAACTCATGTAATACATGGGTTTATTAAAGTTAGTATTATATAAATAACAATCAACAATTAATCAATTTTATTTTTCCTACCCGTGTAATACATTTAGTTTTATTTATGTTTTTATCTTATTTTAAAAATTAACTCTTCACTTTCCGTGTAATACACGGGTAACTAAAGCTAGTATATCATACAAGGATCAAATCAAGCACAACATGCCCATATAACCCATAACTATGAACTCCCACAAACAGGCCAAAACAGATGACTAACCAAATCAACATTCATTCAAACCAACCAATACATTCTATCATATTAGAAATCATCCATGAACATACTAGCATGATCCTAATGTTCCTAACATACCCAAATCATCATATTCAAGGTTTTGCATAATTAAAGTTTCCCTTTCGGGAAGGTACATCCCAAATTCATGAAACTCACATTACATTCATGAATTTACCATTTACATGCCCATTCAAGTTCATAACAATATCTAGACGTGATCAACAGCATCTAATTAACAAGATTCATCAACGTTCATTCCTAAAAAGTTTCTATCTTTAGTAATGTATGAACTACAATGTGCATTCTTGAATTCCCAGCATTCATAACAACAATCTAGCACCAAATCATCATCATAAACAAATCCATAACACCAATTCATCATTGAATCAACATTTCATGCAAATAAAGTTACTATTCTTAGTAACCTATGAACAATGCATCAAAATCCAAACTTTCTTGGACAATCGATGCTAACTTGCATGTATTCAATCTAACTAACATACTAACATCAACAAACAACTAATAATTCGACCTTTTGCAGCCAAAATCGAACTAGGGTTTCGGCCCTATCAAGATACATCAACAAAACACAAAAACTAATCTTTAATTCCTGTAATGGACAAGGTTTGATGCTTCGTACACGTTGGAACCACATGGAACAAATCAAAATCGATGCTTTGTGCTTGGATTGGGTTGAATTTCGCAAAGGGATAGGGTCGAGAGTGAGATCGTGGCCGATGGGGTCATGGGGGTTAGGGTTGGAATTTTTGTTTAAATTAAATAACCATATTTACCCTTTAAACCCTTGTGTTTTGTATTTTTATAAAAGTTAAGCTTTAAACTCTTTTTTAAAAATGTTTTTAACTAAATTACTAAACATATAAACTAATAATAAAAACTATGTATTTTATCTTTACTAAAAACAAAACATACGAATTAATACACACTTTCCCACATTGCGATTAATTTCCCAATTAATATTTAAAACACACAAACACATAAACATAACTTAATAATCACATTATTGGTTAAATTATTATTAGTTTGTCATTGTTAATTATTTTAGAGTCACCAACGTTCAATGACAACTAGTGTGTGTTCACGACACGTGTTTGCAAAACCTAACGGAACTAACAGAGTTTGGTAACGGGAAATTACCGGATGTCACATTATCCCCATGTTGAAAGAATTTTCGTCCCAAAAATTGCGTTACATGGTGAGTGTTCCATCACTGGTCTACTGCATTGGCACAAAGAAATCAAAATCGAGTGAGTTTCGGATGAGTTGTCACATCATTCCCATGTCGAGAGAAATTTCATCCCGAAATTTAAATCAATACCTTCTTCGGCTGGCATCATCCTTTCGAATAGTTGAGGATACTCAAGCTTCATTTGATCTTCACGTTCCCATATGAATTCCGGTCCACATCATAAGTTCTAATGAACCTTGACTATATGTATCTTGCTCTGCTTAAGTGTTTTCACCTCACGATCCATCACCTCGACTGGTTCCTTAATGAATCATAGTTGTTCATCCACTTGAACTTCTTCCAGCGGTACGACCATCATTTCGTCAGTTAAACACTTCTTCAGATTTGAAACATGGAATACATCATGGATTCCACTTAGCAAATCAGGTAGGGCTAATCGATAGGCCACTGGACCTATTCTTTCCAATATCTCAAATGGTCCAACGTATCTCGGATTTAGCTTTCCTCGCTTACCAAACCGAACTATGCCTTTCCATGGTGAGACCTTTAATGAAATTTTGTCACCAATCTGAAACTCTAGGGGTTTCCGTCACTTGTCAGCATAACTCTTCTGTCTATCTAGCGCTGCAGCCATACGGTTTCTTATTTGCACAATCTTCTCAGTTGTCTCATTTATTAGCTCGGGACCTGTTAGCTGACTATTACCAATTTCAGACTAGCTAACTGGTGATCTACATTTTCTCCTATACAAAGATTCGAAAGCTGCTGCCTTTATGCTAGTGTGATAACTGTTGTTATAAGAAAATTCCACCAATGGTAGGTGAACTTCCTAGTTATTCCCAAAGTCAATCACACAAGCACGTAGCATGTCCTCCAACGTCTGTATAGTATGCTCACTTTAACCATTAGTCTGTGGATGATAAGCAGTACTCATATCCAATCACGTACCCAAAGATTTCTGTAGTGATTGCCGGAAGTGTGATGTGAAACGAGCGTCGCGATGAGAAATAATTGAGATCGGTACACCATGTCTCAAAACGATCTCCTTCAGATAGATTCGGGTTAATTTCTCCATCTTGTCTGTTTCCTTAATTGATAGGAAATGAGCAGACTTTGTTAATCGGTCTACGATAACCCATATTGTGTCACAACCGGTAGAAGTGCGAGGTAACAGTGTGATAAAATCCATGGATATCTGATCCCATTTCCATATAGGGATTTCTAGTTATTGTAGTAGACCAGATGGTTTCTGATACTCCACTTTCACCTATGAGCAGGTCAGACACTTGCTCACATAAGTAGCTACATCCGCCTTCATGTTAGGCCACCAGTAGTGCACCTTCAAATCATGGTACATCGTGTCAGATCCAGGATGTATAGAGTATTTAGACTTGTGTGCCTCACTTATCACCAAGTCTCTCAGATTTCCATGTAGAGGTAACCAAAGTCTATCCATGAAGTAACGAATTCCATCATTTCACCTCTAATTGTTTATCCATCCCACGTAATGACTCAGACCCGATATTCTCTGCTTTTAAAGCTTGTATATGTGCTTCCTTAACTTGTTAAGGCAGTTGGGTACTGATTGTAAGCTGTAAAGCTTGCACTCGTCTAGGTTTAGCTGTCTCTTTCCGGCTTAAGGAATCGGCAACCAAGTTTGCCTTCCCCGGATGGTACTTGATAGCGCAGCCATAATCATTTAGTAGCTCCACCTAGCGCTGTTGCCTCATATTCAGTTCTTTTTTTCTCACAGATATGTTGAAGACTCTTGTGATCGGTGTAGATAGTGCACTTGGTACCGTACAAGTAATGTCTCAAAATCTTTAAGGCAAAAACTACCACACCCAATTCCAAATCGTGGTTGGTATAGTTCTTCTCGTGAACCTTCAGTTGTCTCGAGGTGTAGGCTATCACCTTATCTCACTGCATCAAGACACAACCCAGTCCTTGCATGGATGCGTCACAATACACCACAAAATCATCAATTCCTTAAGGTAGTGTCAGTATCGGTACGCTACAGAGTTTCTGTTTCAGCAACTGGAAGGCTGATTCTTGACTTTCACCCCATTTGTATGTCGTTCCCTTATGATTCAAAGCTGTGAGAGGTTGTGCAATCTTAGAGAATCCTTCAATGAACCATTGATAATACCCTGCTAGTCCAAGGAATTACCGTATCTCGCTCGACATTTTGGCTACAGCCCAATTCTTTATTGCCTCAATCTTGGCAGGATCAACATGTATCCCTTTCTCATTAACAATGTGACCCAAAAATTGCACCTCAAGTATCCAGAAATCACACTTAGAAAACTTCACGTATAGTTATTCTTTTTTAAGTAGTTCCAAGATTAAACGTAAGTGCTCCTCATGCTCCTCCTCAGTCTTTGAATAGATCAATATATCATCGATAAATACAATGAAAAATAGATCAAGATAGGGTTTTCACACACGATTCATGAGATCCATTAATACTGCTGGTGCATTTTTCAACCTAAATGGCATGGCCAAGAACTCCTAATGGCCATATCATGTACGAAAGCCAGTCTTCGAGATATCCTCCTCTCGAACTCTCAGCTGGTGATACACAGACCTCAGTTCAATCTTAGAATAATAGCTTGACCCTTGCATTTGATCAAACAAATCATCTATTTGAGGTAAGGGATATCTATTATTGATTGTGACTTTGTTCAGTTCCCTATAGTTAATACACATCCGAAATGTGCCATCTTTCTTCTTGACAAACAAAACCGGTGCTAGGCCGGATAAGGCCCTTATCTAATAGCTCCTGAAGTTTTGATGAAAATTCCTATAATTCGTTCGGTGCCAATCGATAAGGTGCCCTAGCAATCGGGGCTGCGCTAGGAGTCAACTCGATCTGGAATTCCACTTGGCTGTGAGCTGGTAATCCAGGAAGGTCTTCCGGAAACACTTCGGGGAACTCACGAACTACGGGAATATCCTCCATCTTCCTTTCTTCCGGTTGCTTATCAATGACGAGCGCCAATATGGCTAAATGACCTTTCCTTAATAACTTCTGTGCCTTTATATACAAGATGAATGCTATCACTACACCACTCCTATCACCTTTGACCGTAAGGACTTCTTCACCAACAGGAATCCGTATGATTTTCTTATGGCATATGACTTCTGCTTGCTTATCAGAGAGCCAATCCATGCCTATAACCATATCAAAACTTCCTAGCATAACAGGCATAAGATCTATGATGAATGTATGACCAGCAATTTCTATCTTGCAATCTCTAAGAATATGCGTTAGATGAATCTGTTTACCATCAACTAATCTGCAGTGTGTTTAGATTCTAAGGCTGAGGGCATGTTACTTAAAAGACTACAGAACTTAAAGGACACGAAACTTTTATCGGCTCCAGTATCAAATAGTACCATTGCAAAATGACCATTAACTGAAAATTTACCAGTTACATTGGTAGGATCGTTTAGAGCCTCACCTGAGCCAATGACGAAGGCTTTTCCCTTGGTTCCATTATTGTTGTTGCCACCATTGCAGTTGTTGCCACTGCCGTTGTTGTTGTTGTTAGTGTTGTTATTGTTGTTGCTGCCATTTTTTCCCAGCTGGTGACAATTGCGCCTGTAGTGGCCTTCTTTTCCACATTCAAAACAACCTTTGGGAGTTTCTTGAGGTTGCTGCGGCTTCTTCATCAGTTCACCATGGCATTCCTTAGCTGCGTGACAAATTTTGCCATAACGCTGGCACTTGAAAGTATCACACCTTCCCACATGATGGTAGTTACACTAGTTGCACTTGGGGTATTTGCTGTCATAACCACTCGGTCCTTGATTGTTAGGTGTCGCCTGGTTGAAGCTTCGGTTGCTGTTGAATCTCCGTTGTTATTGCTGAGGTTGAGATTGGCTGCTGGAAGATGATGCTTTGTTGCTGGAACCATCCCACTTTCTCTTGTTGTCGGGCACACTCGCCATAGCGCCCCGCTTGGGTAGACGTCCCTGCTCCACCGCTTGGTCAGTCAGCTTATGTGCTAATCAAATGGCTTGTTGTATGGTAGTAGGGTTAGAAGCAGTCACCATACTTTGGATCTTGTGCACCAATCCTCGTATGTAGTGCTTGACCACCCTTTTGTGCATTTCATTCACCATCCCCGGACATAAAGTGTCTAGGTCGTGGGTCCAGGTGGTGTAGGCCTCGATTTAGGAGCCTTGCATCTTGAGCTGCCAGAACTCCATTTCCAGCTTTTGTACTTTGTTGCGAAGACAGTACTCCTCAGTCATGATTTCCTTAAATTCAGCCCAAGGAAGATCATTGGCCATAGCCTCGGCCTGCATTTGGACCTGAGCGTTCCACCAGGAAAGAGCGGCATGTTGCAGAGTCCCGGTTGCATACTTCACTTGATCAGTAGGCGGGCAGTTGCATTTAGCGAAGACAGACTCAATCTTTTCGAACCACCGCACCAATCCTACAGCTCCTTCTGTCCTACTGTGGGTATGTGGTTCACAATCTATATAGGACTTGTAGGTACACAATGGTGGTCCTATTTTTACACAACAAACATTGGTCAGATATCCTATATGGTTAACTAGGATAATTGGTTTAACTTCCCGTTGTCATTTACTTGCTGGCTGTTTACCTGCTGGGCAGCAGCCATTGCTGCCTGAATGAGCTCATTTATTAGGGAAGCTAAATCCACAGGCGTCATATTTATGGCACCGCCACCACGTCGTCCGGCGCCACGTCCACGTCCACGTCCACCGGCATCCATATTTCACTTTACATTCACAAATACAAAAATGAGTAACATCCAACATATTTATCTCATTGAAGTACAGTATACAATAAGAAATAATGAATTCATCACCACCACAACATTTATAACAAAATAATAACCAAAGGCAAATAAATTTCAAATGTGTCACAAAATATTCATCAATGTCAAAATTTAAGTTTGTTAGTTGGGTAGGAAACAACCCTTCCCACATAGCTTTCAAAAGAAAGAAACACTACATAGTCTAAGTCATACAAAAGAAAATCAATCCACAACATCCGATCCATCGTTGTCATCATCCATTTCTTCCGGTTCCTCCTCCTCCTCAGGGGCTTCCTCAGGGTCCTCATCCTTAGGGTCCTCTGCCGGAACAAGAGCTATAGCAATCTGGAGTGCTGCCAGTTGGGCTTCTACGGCAGCAAATCTATCATTTGCCATTCCTTCCTGCTGTTCTAGTTCATTCATGCATCTCGTAAACGCTATCATGAAGTTTTCCATTGTATAACACCCATTTAGGGTCTTCCCATGCCGCTCATCAAGCGTATCCACTTACTGTCGTAGTTCTTGTACCTCATGCTTCAGAGTATAATTCTCATCAGTGAGTTTCCTGCCACGTTGCTGCTCGGTGTCCAGTACAGCCACTAGTGCAGCAATAACTTGCTCTTGCGGAGCATCCATAGCAGGAAGTGTAAGAGATGGAGTAGATGTAGATTTCCTCGTTCGCGGTCGGTTAGAGGCTACCGTCGGTACCCGCTCCTGGTATATCATATGCTGAATGCGAGTAGGATAGTAATCCCAATCTTGCGAAGCATCATGTTCTGGTATCACAAATTGTTGATCCCAATCAACTTCTTGAGAAGGGCAATAGTGTCGGTGCCAGTCAGGTCCATTGTCCGGTACAGGTGAATAAGGAGGTGACTCGGACCTTGAGGGCCTCTTACCCAAGTCACGCGACGACATTGCCATGCTGCGAAGTACGTGATACATATGCCAATGAGTATACAGTAAGGGGAGTAAATGACAAGTAACTAACAACTGTGCGGTTATAGTCTAGTGTGTGTATGCAACCTAGTTCCCTATAACCAATCGCTCTGATACCAATCTGTCACACCCTCAAAATCCAGTAGGGTATCGGAGGCGCGCCATATAGTTGGATTAATATTTTAAATACAAATCAGAGTTTTTATCATACAGCGGAAGACTAAACATAATTACATATTAACCCAAAACTACTAAACATTTTACATATTATAGTATTTAATTATAAATCTGTTTCAAACTATTAACATGTCTCACATCCTATGCCAGCAACAGTCCTGGGATAGCATCCTTATCCAACTCAAGTCTGCTTTCCTTTATTACTAGAGGATCCTTCTTTACCTAGCACACATACAACACACTCAAAATATCAGATAAACTAGTGACTTCTAAATTTTCATTAAAACATTAACAACATCATACCACATGTATAATCATATTTATATTGGCAATAATATAAAAATCAACTTTACATTGTCCCACCGGACTCGTCCCACCGGACGTCAGTTTCCCACGAGAAACTGTAACTATTATCTCTCATCCAGCAGGATGCCAATTTAATCATCTAGGGTCGTCACCATAAGATGTTCACAAAGCTCAGCGATCGTCATCACTCTTTTCACTATACAGTCTACACCCAGGCATCTTACCCTAACTGGCCTATTGAGATTTACATCACATCAAAACAGTTTCTTTATTCTTTGCCAATATTATCACATCAATTACACACACCACATATTCTTTCTTTTAGCACCAGTTTCAATGTATTTTCATTTCTTTTAAAACCTTATCTGACTTATTGAAATCATTACCAAACACGTAATGATTAGCAATATTCAGACAATCATCATTATCCTAACTTTACCCTAACAACCTCACGAGCTGTTAGTAATGTATAAACATCATTATTACAATTCTGGTGCTAAAACATTCAAATCATTTATCTTCGTATGTATGCTAGCCCGAATGTTAAAACCAAACATTTAAAAAGGGCTTAGAACCCACCTTATTAATTTCCTCATGATAATTAAACAATCCACGTACACGAGGTAACTAGTCATTCTTCTAACAAGGTATATCTAAAGCAATAAACCTTGATTCAGTAAACTATTCTCAAACAGAACTCCTATGCGAATGAACCTCCCTTTTACACGAATGGACCACACGAATGAACACATTCGTATAACAGAGCCAACCACTCGGAGTCAATCGCATGAATGAGACCTCATGCGACTAAACCATGCGTTTGAACCATGCGACTGAACCTTCAGTCGTACGACTAACCATTCATTCGCACGACTGAGTCCTCATTCGTGCACAGTGACCACTCGGCTTCATTCGGTCTTCTAACCCAGGCGAATGAGTTCTCAGTCGCACGACTGAACCTTTCATTCGCATGCAGTCGCACGACTAAACCCTCATTCGCATGACTAAATTATGCGATTGAGCCCATTCGCCTGAAACGGATCAGCAGCTGTGTTCTTGACGTTTTTTATCCAAAAACTTATTCAAAACTTGAGTTTTAATCATCCAAATCATGTCATATTCAAAACAGAACATGTACACATCATTTACAAAAGCTTCGGATCATTATTTTATCAAAACTTCACAAAAACTCGGATCCGAATTCCCGGTTTTCGACTTAACAAAAGATTGAATCAAAACTTAGATTTAAACATGTTTTTGGATCAATTTCAACCACATACACGGCTTAATGCATTCAAGGATCGATCCGTGCCAAACGAAACTTACCGAAACGGAGCCGAAATCGTAAATTAAGGTTCGAGTTCATGAAGGTATACAGGGTGTGTGTGTGTTTGGTATGTGTGTTCTTATCTCTTCTGCACACATATACCAACATATTCCGTATATATATATATATATTTTATCATTAACTGCCTCATGTGACTAGAGGAGGTGCGAATGAAGACCATGCGACTGAGGGTTGTGCGACTGGAGTCCATACGCCTGTGATTCGTGCGATTGAGTCTCATATGCACGTAAGGGGTGCGACTGAGGTTCATTCGCATGCGAGTTATGTGACTAAATACCAATTTTAACAAATAAATGAATATTAAAATTTACGGATGTTACAAGTCTACCCACCTTATTTAGGGTTTCGTCCTCGAAACCTGATTAAAACAAATAGGGGTAGTTTCGTCTCATCTCTTCTTCTGATTCCCATGTGAAATCAGACCCCTTTCTCTTCGACCACTGTACTTTAACTAACCTAATAGTTTTATTTCTCAATCTTTTCACTTTTCTCTCTACTATAGCAGTAGGTTTATCAACATAATTCAACTTATCATCCACCTCTATATCATCTAAGGGTACGTAGGTACTTTCATCACCATTTACGTAGCTGTGATACATGAAAGGTTGGGTGGATTCGTTGCAATTGATTAGGTAACTCAAGTTTATAGGCTACCTCTCCAATTCGTTCTATAATCTTAAACGGTCCTATAAAACGAGGACTTAACTTTCCTTTCTTTCTGAATCTAATAATTCCCTTCCAAGGAGATACTTTCAACATAACTCTATCTCCTACTTCAAACTCTATATGCCTCCGCCTTTTATCTTCATCAGACTTTTGTCGATCCTGAGCCACTTTAAACCGAGCTTTGATCTGATCTAATTTTTCATTTATAGCTTGTATAATTTCCAGACTGCCCAACTCTTCCTGCCCTATTTCTCCCCAACATATCGGACTATTGCACTTTCTACCATATAACATCTCATAAGGAGCTCTCTCAATTGTAGAATGATAACTGTTATTGTAGGAGAATTCTACTAATGGCAAATGACTATCCCAGCTGCCAACAAAATCTATAACACAAGCCTGTAACATATCCTCAACTGTTTGGATAGTTCTTTTAGTTAACCCATCAGTTTCTGGATGAAAAGATGTGCTGTGTAATAAACGAGTACGCATATCTTCATGAAATTTTCTCCAAAACCTTGAAGTAAAACGTGTATCTCTATCTGACACAATTGATAATGGTCCTCCGTGACGAGCAATAATTTCTCGAATAAACAGTTCTTCTAACTTCTCAGAGTTGTACGTTTCCTTAATTGGTAAGAAATGCCCGCTACCTGTCAATCTATCCACTATAACCCAAATGGTATCATAACCTTTAGCTGTACGCGGTAGCTAAATTATGAAATCCATTGTCAATTCCTCCCACTTCCATTTTGGAATCTCTAAAGGTTGAAGCTTACCGTATGGCTTTTGATGCTCAGCTTTAACCTGAAGACAT
>BJCO01810876.1:0-13292 GCA_018326465.1 Flaveria floridana
AGTTTATATAGTAGGGGTTAAGAGAACGGGTTCGTTAACGGGTTAGTTCGCGTCACGTCTGAAACCGTCTCTTGTAACTTTTAAATTTCATTTCATATTGGTTCTAATTATTAAATGTAATAATATTTTAAGATTATAAGTTTTATCATATTAAAACATACCGAATAGTTGAACGGGTTGTAAATTAACGCGTATTTACCATGTTTAATGATTTTACACGTTTTTATCAAATGAGCGCTTTTATTATTATTTTGATATCTAAATGCATGAAATTAAGCATTAGAATGATATTTTAAGTGTTATTTCCCCATGTCGGTCATGTTAAAACCTTATCTGATGAATTCTCAGGTTTTACCTGATCGTAACCCGGTTCGCGTCACGGTCGCGTTTCGGAACGCAGTTATTCCGGACAACATACCATTCATCAAATTTAATATGATAGGATAATAAACAATGATTAGATAAATATTTTCGGAGTTACGTGGCTCGGTTGTCATAACGGACATCAGTTAAATGCCGGTGAAAACCGGTATTCGCGTTTCACTTACGTATCTCCGTTGCTTACGCATGTTTGATGAAAAATCTTTTAGTATGCATTATTTATGATATTAGTTAAGGTTAACAATGATTTATATTGGATGACAAGCTATTTTAAGGATTTCTGTTGGAATTCAGACGTTAGTGCGCGTTAAATTGCCGGATTTTACCTAGTATGGGTTCTAAATCTGTATTTAGTTTGGATCTTTCCATAGTTATTTCAAATCACCTAATAATTCATTGTTTCATGGTTTCTTGTTTAATTAGTTCCTAAACATGTATTTGGGACTTAAATGGGCCTTTTTATAAGTTCGGGCCCTTATTGGGCTTATTGGGCCCAAAAGACTAGTTTCGTTTGGCAAGGTTTCTTTGGTAAGCCTAGATCAATCCGGACCTTTATTGGTTCCTATAATACATTAAGCTTTCTAAATGGGCTAGATTTCAGAGGTGTTACAAGAATGAAATATAGCTTGGATGTAGCAATTTAAGCTCAAATACTCCAAAAAGAGTGATCATGTCCTCATCCCAATTCTCGAGATTTCAGACCAATTTAAGCTCAAATGTTTCTGTATTGTAGAACCATCTCAGGATTGGTTTAGACTTTTGAGTCCCGTTAATTACTTTCTATCCTGGAGTGGTCACTTTCTCAAAGTGTTGATCATAGAATTCTACCAAAAAGTGTTCATCTTCATATGTTTTTCCTTAAAATTTCATATTCTTTTTCAGTGTACTGGAGTATTCCTTATCTTCTTTTGTACATCTGATCTGCAAAAATGAACTGGCTCTTATGATCCCTTGGTTTAGAAGCTCAACAAATGTTTCCCCTCTTTTTGCTCTAGTAGGGTTGATTAATGGCAGTTTAATCAACTCCTTTAAGTCTTGATCTGGAGCTTGATTATGCTTGAATAGAAGTGATATACATCACAAACAGCATTGACTTGCTTGATTAAGATAGCATCAAAAATGTCATCATACTTCCATACTATGATCTTTACTTGGTTGGTAGTGTCAGGAGCAGTCATGGCATTCAGCTGCTCAGAAATTGATTGTCCTTTCTGTGATACATTCCTTACCAAATCACCAGTCGATCGAGCTTTGTTAAACAATTGTTTCTGATCAAGAGATACTTTATACACTTGCTGCTCTGATTCAGGAAACATTTTCATCAATTCTTTTCTCCTTTCTTAAACTGAGCTTTTCATAGCCATTGACATAATTTCTTGTGGTTTAAGCATCTTTGTTCTTTTACCGATCTCTAAATATTGAGGATTATCAGTGTCAAGTACAATCATCTTGTTTGATTGCTTTTCAGTTTCTTGAATGCTTTTGACATGATTCCTCAGAGATTCAGCTTGGTCTTTTGAGTCTTTTCCATGGAAAATTCCTAGCTTGCAACCATGATCTTAATGCTACAACATTCATATCTTCTGGATCTGGATGGTGCAATTCTGAAGTTGGCATAACCTCTCAACATTGATGCTTTCTTGCAAAGGATTCCATTCTCCATGCTCAACTACAATCTCATTCGGGTCTACTGGGGCTACTGACTCAGCTGTTATGCACTTCTCATATTCTTTATTAATTTGAGTAACAGTCAAGCCGTGCAAAAAGAGTCTGTTATACTTCATCTTCACCAGATAGTTATACCTATCTTCAAAATCTATAGGAATGTCTTCATGAGTAGTTCTTATCGATGAGAATGTTGATTCAATATTGGCTTCTTCAATATCCACATCTTCTAACACTTCATTATATCAATCATCATCAAATTCATCTTTAATATCCTCTAGAGCTTCTAGTGTCTCTTGAATGAACTTATCACCTTCTTCTTGACTTTCAGAAATCCTTTGAACTTTAGATGAAGGCTCAGGTAAAACTTACTCATCTACTTCATCTATCTTTCTTTTACCCTTGTCAGCTTCTGATATTTTCTCAATATCAATTGGAGTTATTTCAGATATAATCATCAACTCTGGAGATTCAGACTTTTTATATTCTTTCAATTTAGCTAACTCCTCTTTCAAAACCTTATGTTCTTCAGTTAACTTTTTGAATTTTTCCTCCATCAAGTCATAGTCTCTAATCATCACCTCAAAGGTTTTCATATTCTCATCTTTGTCTCTAACAAGTGCTTTAATCTCAGCATCTTTCTTTTGAATAATATCTTTAAGCTTCACATTTTCTTCTTTCAAATATTCAATAATCTTTCCTTGAGCACTGCTTCATTCTTTCAATGATTCAAGCTCATCCACATCCATAATATCCTCAGTTTGTACAGACACATTTTCTTCTATAATAACTGGAGTTTCCTCAGCTTCTATCGGAGTGGAGCTTTGAAACACAGGCTCAGAAATTATGGCATCTATGAAATCAAATCCAAAATCTTTATGTTGAACATGTTCTTCATGAACATTAACATCTATCTCCCCATCAACTTGAGCTTCAGTCATATCTTCATCATGAGCACTTCCACTAGATGTTCCTTCATCAACATCATGTGTCTCAACACCATGATCAAAAACATTAGTTTCACTGCTCTAAGAATGATGAACTTCTGCAGCATCATCAGCATCAAAAACATCACTGCTTGAACTATCATCATCTACATCATCTTCAGTATCATTATCACCTTCATCATCATCTTCTTCATCAGAGATTACTTGAGGAACATCATCAACAAGATCAGCAGGATCCACTTGTTCACCATCAATTAAGTGAAAGTGAACTATCTTGATTTCCACATCATCATTAGCAACATTCCTTATGATTGAATCATAGGTACATTTTGAGCACTCGTGATCATTGCTAATCTCTTATAAGATATCTCTGACACGTAGTCAAACTCATGAATATCACCGTCAACTCCATAAGCATGAAAGTTTGGGTGTTCTTTATTAATGATCATTTGTAAAAACCTAGGATACGTTAGGTATTTGTTCCTAATGCCCTTTTCAAAGTTGAATATAAAATCATTCATTATCCATTTAGCCTTGTTGATCATCTGGGTCATCAGAATCTGAGTCATCAGAATCTGAGTCATCACTAAAAGAACCAAGATCTCTTTGAGCTTTCTTCTTACCTATATAGTCAAGCAAGTTATATTGATTAAACAAGTTAGAATGAAAAGAGTTTGACAATGAATATAAATAAAATTACCAAGCAGGACCATTTGAAACTGATGGAAATGAATTTCCAAGAATTTAACATTGAATGTTTCAACTATAACATTAGTCCAAGAGTTATAAACTTGATATGCTTTTGAAACAGATAAATATCCAATGAAAAATCCATTATCAGATTTTGCTCCAAATTTTCCTAGATGATCACTTAAATTTAGAATCATGACCAGACAACCAAAAGAGTTAAGAAAATCTATGTTTGGTTTCCTGCCAAAATCAACTCATATGGAGTTTTCAGTTTATCTTTCACTATTAACGTTTGATTCTATACGAAACACACAGTTGAGATAGCTTCATCCCAGAAAGTGATTGGAATTTTAGCATCTGCTAACATATATCATGTAGCCTCAATCAGTGTTCTGTTCTTCCTTTCAGTAACTCCATTTTGTTAAGGAGTACTGGGAGCACTGAACTGATGAGCCATTCCTTTCTCTGCACAAAACATGTCAATATTAGAATTTTTGAATTCTGTACCATTATCACTTCTTATTATCTTCACTTTTTGATCTAATTGATTTTCAACTTTAATGATGAATTCTTTTAATAATTCAGCCGCTTCAGATTTAGCATTCAAAAAGAAAACCCATGAAAATCTTGTATAGTCATCAATGATAACTAAACAATATGATTTTCTTCCAATACTCTTGACATTGGTTGGTCCAAAAAGGTCCATGTGCAACATCTGGAGTGGTTTGGAATTTGAGTTTATCGGCTTGGTCTTATAAGATGCTCTGTGTTGCTTTCCTTTCAAACATGTTGAGCAGTGATCAGTAGTTGCAAACTTCTTGGATAAAAGTCCAATAACATGATTTCCTGCTAGAACCTTGTTCATGTTCATGAAGTTAGAATGCCGGAGATGTCTATGCCAAAGCTTTTCATCATTTGCTGCTTTAGCAATAAGCAAGTTGTTTCTGTTGATGGATCAACTTGAGATATATCCAGTTTGTATACATCTTGATCCCTTTCAGCTTTAACAATCAGCCAATCCTTGCTAATCTGAAATCCTGGCTTCAAAACATAACAATAAGAATCATTAAATAGAACAGAATATGATTTATCACATATTTGGGATACGCTTAACAGATTAAAGTTCAACTGAGAACAGAAGTTGACTTTATCGAAGCTTATTATCCCATTGGATACTGTTCCTTCTCCTGTTATCTTTCCACCTGCATCACCACCAAAGGCGACATCCGTTCCATCCTTTAACTTAAAATTTTACATTAAGGCATGATTGCCTATCATCTGTTGAGGGGTCTTCTTGGGTTTTCCAAATTTATCAATAATTGTAAATTGCTTGAAATGAAGAGTATTCAAATCTTACTTGTTCTTAATGAATTTACCAATTTTGTTATGCGTATGTTATTGATCATTTTTGTAAAAATTCATACGTTTTGATTGACCAACTTTTGAAAAATATTGATTGCCAACATTTTTATTAGTCATTCTTACAGATTTTGGTATGAATTGATCGTTCAGAACTTGTTTTGGTCTCTCATAATTGTTCCTGTAGAAAGACCTCAAACCTAAAGAAGGTTGGTTAGTTAATCTTTGAAGTCCATCAGTTTGATTTCTTCGATGCTGAGGATTAACATAACCTTTGCTCAAGTTTGAATTGGCAAATCCTTTCATAGGTGAACTCTTCCTAAAGTAACATCCTTCAATGTTGTGAGTTCTCTCATCATAGTAGGTATAGTATTTATTTAAATAAGAATCTGCTATGGAATGATTCATCATGTCACAGATGTGACAGTACTTATTGAAAAAGCACTCAGCAGTATTGTGGTTGTACATATCACAAATTTCATAGTACCTCTATGGAGTTTTAAACAATTTCTTGTTAACTTTTGATGTTGACGCAATATTTGATTCTTGCTTATATTTTGGCGTCGCAAAGTTAAATTGTTGTTTTTGATTTGTCAAATTTTGCTTTTGAGTTAACATTTTGTTCTTTGACATATTATTTTTCAGTTTTTGCTCATGAACTTCCTTCTTTGAGTCCTTAGGAACAAATCTTTTAGTAACAGTGGAAGTTTTAGAATCTGAACCTGTTTTTAGATTAGACTGTGCTTTGTTCTTAGGACTTAGTTTAAATTCTTGAAGAGAGTTCATGTTCAACAAACCAACAGACACAAATTTTACATGTTTGAGTTTAGTTGCTTGATATGTTGGTTTTATCAGATTTTCTTGACATTTATTTTGATCATTTTTGGCTTTAGTTGATTTTCTTCTTTTTCTTTGATTCTTTGATTTAGAAGAATTTGGTTTAATTTCAGATTGAAGATCTTCAGGTGAAGATTCTTTTTCATTGAACATCTTCAGGTGAAGATTCTTTTTCATTATCTTTTAGTTTCAGATCACAGTGTTTGAATCTTCCGATGTTCCTTCTTCAAGTTTTGCTCTTTCTTTACTTTTGATTAAAACTTCTTCCAACACTGATTTTGTTGGAGCACAAGATTTCTGACTTTTCTTTTTAGGTTCATATGATTTAATCTTTATGGGATGACCATTTTTGATCTTTTCATCATCCTTTTCTTCAAAGATTTTGATATTAGATTTTTCTTCTTCATGGTTAGAATTCTTGTTTTTGTTCTGAAAAGCTTTGAGTTTAGCTTTGTTTTTAGGAGAATGATCGTGTGTGTTAAATTTTTCTAGTAGAGTATTGGTTCTTGATTCAGGCATTGGTTCATGAGTGAAGCCTAATCCTACTTTTTATTTTTTCGTTCACTTACCCGTTTTTCAACAATCATTTTTGAACTTTTAACCTTCGCAAGATCAACCTGAGTAGCAGCATGTGCTATCTTATCCTGTTCTAGATTTTTAGTCATTTCTTCCAACTGTTTAGAAACAATTTCCAACCCTTTTAACATTTTGTTCCATGATGTTTGAAGAGAAATGTTCTTTTCATCTGCTATTTTATGGTCAGATTTTAGTTTATTATGCATTAACTCTTCTTGATTAAGTTTCTCGCAAATTTTATATGAATAGCTTCGATAGTATTCGACGTGTTCGAATCATGATTTGGTGCAAAGTTTTTCTCTTACTTCAGATGGTATTTCAGGATATTTTAGGGATGAAGTTTCAGAGTTAGAGGATGAAATTTCAACCTTAGGTTGATCAGACTGAGCGATTAAAGCAATTTCATTTGAATCCTCTTTAGGATCAGATTTGTCACTCCAGTCAAACTCCTTTTCTTCATTGTTATTGTTACCTTCCACTTTTGGATCACAGTCCTCTGACCAATCTTCCCCTTGGATTTATGCAATAAGAGATAAACTTAAAGTTAAATCATTAGTAAATTGCTCAGCATATGCACTGTAGTCATATCCATCCTTCACACTTACTACAAGAGCTTTCTTTGGTTCATCAGATGATTTTGATTCATCTTTAAGCTCAAGCATCAGAAGACTTTGATATGGCTTTTGGAATATCTTCTGAGATGATTGAAACCTCTGATTGCTAGAACTGGATTAAGCATTTCCTCCATTATTCCTGGGAGCTTTGCATTCCCTAGAGAAATGTCCATAACTGTTGCAGATGAAACACCTCGACTTTGACTTGTCAAAACCAACAGTCTCATAAGCTTTAGGCTTTTATTTCCTGTTGACATACGAGTGTTTTTGAGTTCTGTAGGCAATCATCACCATCTACCAGTTCCGATCCATCTCTTTAACATCTTTAGGATCCATTTCAAACAAATCCTGCAAAACAAGATCTTATTAAGTTAGATGACTATCTTGATATGCTTGAAAGCTTGCTATGAAAGCAGTAAAGGCAGTTTTAGACTCTTCATCCTCTAATAGGATGTTTATCACATCTTTAACTTTGCTAGATTTAGGAGAGCTAATAGATGGAGTCTCTATTTGAGGCTTAGAACTTTGAGAATAGGAGGAGAGGTAGAGTTTGAGATTTGCTTGCATAAGCAGGTGCTCTTATGAATGATGAATCAGTGAAGAACCCTGCTCCAACAAATAGATCTCCCTCTTCATCAGGTAAGCTTTCATTCTTATCCATGAAAGCATTCTCAACAGCATTTGGAGGAGATGCAAGAAATTGATACTGTGACATTGAAGATGTTCTATCATTACTTCTTCAACTCTCATCAATCTCCATAGATTCAATCTTGGTAATCAACAGATCTACATCCATTGGAAATTTCTCTGTGTGCTTTAACAATGTCACTGCTTGTTTCCATGATGATGGTAAAGCATTGAGAAGTCTAGTGTTTAGATCTTCAAGATCATGTGTAATGCCAGCTGTTGACATCTCTATTGTAAGCTGCACATATCTGTTCACCATCTTTTTGATGGTCTCTAACTAGATAGATGTTGAAAAAGCTCTAACTGTCTCTTCAGTTTTTACTTTTTGAGATTTTATATCTCTTTACCACCTTCATAAATGGTCTTTAAAGCTTTGTACATTATGTAACCAGTTTGATATCTATCAAGCCTGGCTAGGACTTCAACAGGTAGTCCTTTACACATCAGAGAGTAAGCTTTGATATCATTCTTAACCTTTCTCAGATCATCACCTTGTAGACCATCTTCAGGGTAGGGTTATGGTGAATCTTTGGTATAGATGTAACACCCAGAAATTCAGCTCAGTTAGCAACTTAAGGTATTTTAAGGCCCAGCAAAGGCCCAGATTGAATTGGGCTTTCAAGAGAAAACTTAGATAAGAAACTAATAATTTAGACCATTTAAGGCCCAAGTACATGTTTACGAACTATCTAAATAAGTAATCATGAAATAATGAATTGTTATGTGACTTGAAGTAACTATAGAATGATCCAAACAAAACAGATTCAAAATCCATACTGGGTAAAGTTCGGTAATCTAACGCGTACTAACGTCTGGGTTCCATCAGAATTTCATTATAATGGATTGATAACCTACAAAAATCATTGTTAATCATGATAAATAATGTAAATAATGCTTGCTAAAAGATTCTACATCAAACGTGCATAATCAACAGAGATAAGTGTGCGAAACACGAATACTGGTTACACCGGTGTTTAACTAACATCTGATACGTCAACCGAGCCCTATAACATCATAAATATTTGTCTAATTATTATATTTATTATAATATCCTAAATTAGAGAGGGAGACGTTTATCTAGAGCAAATGCGTTTCGAGACGCGACCGAGGCGTGTACCGGCCTGAGATTTAGTTAAACCCAAGAATGTGATGATAAATATACCCAATTGTCTTATTTCAATCCGAAGTAATTAGATATATCTATTATAGGGCTTATAATGTGATTTGATCTGAAAGACTCTGGTTGACACACGTTAACGTAGTGGACAGAGCGTATACGCGACATCTGAAGAAAACCCATCTAAAAAAACCCTAAGTATATAAGCCCAACATTCCACTTTTTCCTCATTTTACAAACCCTAAAACAACAAAATGCTCCTAAGAAGCTGCATCAGCCGCCATCACCGGAGCAGGAGGCTCCATGGCGGAGCACGGTGGCGGACAGCGGAGCACGACGGCGGATGGCGGTTTCCGGTGAGGTCTCGACCTACCCACACTAAAGACAACGTTCTGATCACAATGGTGGTGGTGGTTTTTTCTGATTCACAATGATGGTGGAGATATAGATTAGAGAAGGTGGCGGCGGCTAGGGTTCCGACCACCGGAACCGACGAGTGCCGCACATGTTCTTCTTCCTCTCGACGAGCTCTTTCCAATGGTGGTAGCTACTTCCTCTCACAGCGGCGTGAAACTTATCAGCGGATGAAGGTGGTGACAGCTAGGGTTCCGCCCTCTATCTCATTTCACTCGTTTTCCATCGACTTTGGTAAGCTTCATGAACCATTTTTGGTTTCAAAGAAGATCTACACTTGATAATTGTTCAGTTTGTGGCAGCATGTTGGATTTAAAGCAAGATCTTCGAATTTTGGAGGCTTTGGATGGTTCTCCGGTGAGGCCCGGTCCGGCCGGTGGCTATCGACCGCGGCGGTGCTGCCCGAAGATGGGGATTGTTGGTGCTTTGTGGTGGTTGCTGTTGTGCGAGGTGTATTAGAGCTGTTTGATGCTATTCTAGTGGGTTGATGTTAAATCTAAGCAAGACCGGCGAGTTTGGATGATTTGGGGCTACTTCCGCAGGAAATTCCGGCCGACCAAGAGGCTGCCGGTGGCGGTCCATGGTTACCTGGTTTGTAGAACTGTACTTTAACACAATTGTTAGGTTAGCATAATTAGAATCTAAGTGTGCTTAATTGAAGATGAGGACCAAATGGGATTTGTAACTCCATGACTTGATTACACAAAACTTGGAACTTATGATGGGAATAACTAGAATGATAGTGTAAGGTGAATTGACGATTACGGGTGCACACGTAATGGTGAAATTTACAGGTACACTTGAATTCTGCTGGGCCCTGTCATGTAAACCAATATCGAAGTATAACACACAAGGAACTAATAAATACAAGATTAAACACAAATATCCAATATATACTAAATGATTATATATTCAAAACTTTCATGCTGGGCGAAGCCATTTGACACTTGAAGAGCTACCAAGGACGATGTTATAGTAACTATCCCGTTTTCTTCCTCTCTCTTTCTTTGTTCTGCCCTCCTATTGGAATTATAATGATACAACAATCAGAATCAGAAGATCATCAAATGTTGTTCTCAAACTCAACAAGTCTCGTGCTGAAAGTATGGCACTTCACCTAAGTTGTGCGTGTACTTTAGCCATACTATTTTCCGCGATGTCTAAAAATTTCTTCCTACCTAGCATAGAATTCGTCAAAACTTCCTCGACATAGTAGGTAACTCTCTAACAAAATTTTTACAACCGAGAATAGACCGGAGTAATAGATTTCCAGAAGCACCTCTTGTGATCAATGACATAGATGACTTGTCGCTTCTTTCTTCCCTAGTAGCTCACACTTCATAGGACATTCTGGAGTCTAGAATTCCTCTAATCATTTTCGAAGGTCTTTGATGGATATGACTTCTCTACACCTATTCATGGTAATAGAACCACTTAACCCATATAATATTCTTAATAACAGCTTCGATAGTGATTAACCATCACCTTTCTTAGTACTATGCTTGTGAAATCCTTCATCATCCTCAACTGTTAGTCACCTAATAACAAACTTCGCTTGAAACATAAGTTGAATTATTTTGACCATGCTTTTAACTGGTCGTGTTGTTGGTAACCTTCTGAGTGCCAGAATAAGTAGGAAATGAAACCTCATTCTATAATCCCGATTCTACTGAGATAATAGTCCAAGTGCTAGAGCTATTCGCCGAGAAAATCTGATCTTCGAGCTTTCAAAATAAAACAAATCTGAATCTATAGCTTCTGTGAATTCCCTGTTTTCACTCACACTTTGTTCAGATTTATGCTTTATAAAAATTCTTGATCTAACGAGTGGTGCTACTCACGCTAAACCCACTATCATGACTGTTATCATAAAAACTCATGGTTGTTGATGTAGACAGCTTTGGATACTTGTAAGTCATCTCTACCCCGTGAGCTCTTTTGGGTGATGAATTCGTGATACGAGAGCAAAGATCACCAAGTTAGATTTCAATCTTAATATTATATAATGCGTTAATAGAGTGGTAGTTAGTTTCCTTTTACTAGCGAGCACCTTAATGAAGTTCTAAACTCGTTTAAGTCAATGTTGCCGATGATAATGAATAATTCATGTGGGAAGGCTCTTAGTTGAGCTTAAAGGATTTTATTGCTCCAAAAGAGTTATTATGAGGTGTAGAAGATCGACTACAAGAAATCTCATGTTTTAAATCACATGAGATCCAACTACAACGAAGTGATAAACATGCAGCAGATAGTAGACAAAGAAGGCCTGCACAACAATCTTCAGTCGTAAGTGTTAATTACTTTCCCCTCTTAATTTTTAAACCTTTTCTAAAGTAATTCTTAAATACCATACCATAGAAAACTCCGTACCTTAAAAAATTCAAGCTAAAAGTCTTACTTTCATATCTCGCTGGAATAATCGACATGCTTATAAGGAATTAGGATCTAAATGGAGTTACTTGCTTCACAAATGGACCCTCTACAGGGCACGGTTAGCTCGAAGAATATGGAGCAACAAAGTGGTCATCTAGATGGTTGACCTTAGTTGGGAAGCACTATAAAGGGATTAGTGGGAACGTTTGCAGCAATTATGTAGTTTAAGACAACAGATGAGGTTGCTCTAAGGGAATTTGAATCAGAGAGAAGTAGCGATGTATGGTGGTACGGAATTTGAAGCTTATGTTAAGGAGCTTGTGGAAGGGAGGCAGATCCGAGAGATGTTAGATAAACGGTTCATAAGACACAGTGTGTCACCTTGGAGAACCCTGATACCCTTTGTGGGAAGAAGAACTGAATGCTCTTAATATGGATGGACTATCGAGAGTTAAATAAAGTCACCAAGAAGAAGCGATACTCTCTTCCCGGAATTGTTAACCTGCTTAATCAGTTGCAAGATGCTACTTATGTTGGATCTTATATGCCCAAGACACATACAAGATTGATGTGGTTAGTACGTTATGATCCAAGTCGGGTCATACCCAATAACATGCTATACAAACACCAATATATATTTATTTGTTGATGAGATCATACAAATAAATATTGACACCAATTCAGAAAATTGTTTTCTAAAACTTTGCTTTTGTTTAAGAACAACATTATATGGATAATTTGTTCATGAGATATTATTTGTTTGTTATTTAATTTGGTTAAATAATAACAAATATACATATATATGTGTGTTGATGTTATAAAATTAAAATTGGTTTTAATTTTATAAACTATGGAGATAAAGGAGTGAAATTTTATAAAATTTAAAAAGGGGGGAACCCTTTTTGGTTCCATTTTCGACCGCCCACAATGGGCCTTGGGAACACCCTCTTATCTTGGTCTTTGCAAGATCATTTACCACTCCAACACTCCTCCATCACTTCACACATTATCCTACACACACAAAGAAAAAATACTCTCTCAAAACTCCTTTGATTTTCGGATTCAAGAAGGAAGAAGCAAGCTGAAAAATTGGTTTTTCTTGGCTGCATTCAAGAATCTCTTGGCTGATTCGGATTGTTCAAGAGGGGTTTTGTTTTGGTGCTTTACTACCTAACAAGTAGGTGTTTGGAAGGGCTTGTGGGTATCAAAATCTTGAGGCTCTCTCTCTTGGGGGCTGGATATTCAACAACATCTTCATCTTCATCTCATATATCTACAACACTTGTCCAAGAAAGGTTGATTTCTTGCACACCCTATGGTTGTTTTCTCTTGTTTGTTAGCACACTATTTCATATACATTTTGATCCTTATTCTTGGGTTTTGTTTATGATTGAAAATGATGAAAATTTTCTGATTATAAACCACATGTTAACTCTATATTTCCGCTGCGTTTTTCAAAGTTTAAGTGGTTAAACTTACTTGTTTTACATGTGACAAAACCCAACAATGGCATCTAGAGCCGGTTATGTGGAATATATGCTTCAAAAGGTCTTGAAAAGTTAGTTTTCATGGACTTTTTCAACCCATTAGGGGCTGATTTGTTGTAGATAATGAAATCCCTTATGTTTCAAA
>BJCO01810900.1:0-11150 GCA_018326465.1 Flaveria floridana
ATAAGAATGGTCCAGTCGTACGATTGAACCATACGCATGATCCAATCGCACGAATGGGCCCAGTCGCATCAGATATGGGCCGAGGCCTATATATACCAGTTTCAATGTGTAGAAACTAAAAAGGGTTTTTGAGAGGGTTTGTGCCCGGAGCCTAGGTGCTGCCGGATGAGAGGGGAGATCATGCTCGATCTCCCCTTGCCAAGAGTCTGTATTCTTAAGTTGTAACGAGCTTAAAATCGTTATGTTTTATCAATGAAATCATTTGATTATTGTTCGTGTTATTGATTGACTTTTGGTTATTGCTGTTATTTATCCTTCCGTCAAGAACGTGCTCGGATGTTCATCGATCCAGTGACTTAACAGCGAGAACATCATCTCGCGTGAAAACCTCTCGCGCGCGCGAGAACGTGATTAAAGTCAAACCCTTGCACATCAAGTCATTTCAGTCATGCAAAAACATGTAAGTCGCAAGAGAACATACTTGTCATGTGAAAACTTATCCAGATTTGAAATCCATGGCAGCCTAAAATCTGTGATTCGCACGAGAACTTACGAATTCCCGCCTAAACCTAACTTATCGCGTCTAAGGCTATCGAAATGTGCTCATCACCATAAACAACATCATCACAAGCATAAACAAGCCTTTTAATATGCATAATAGCCCTAAAATGTAAAAACTTGCATAAAAAAGGGCTAGAAACTCATCTTTTGAAGATTATGTAAGGCCCCGTTCCCAAGACGATTACAGCTGGACAATCATAGCACTAAACATACATAATAATATACATTTCAAAAATGAGCTGTGGAATTTGGTTACAAAAGCCCATTCATTTCATTTATAATTATTCTTGTTAAGCAACACATCATTGTTCATTAGTTTAAAAAAATTGGTTAAATGCATTACAAAACAACAATATCATCAAAACATGAATGGATGTCAGTCTTGCCCCGCTGAATAGATTCACCCTCGTGCCATCCTCAACAATATTTACCTCCCAACTAAAATGTATAAAAGTCAGCGTTGCTGAGTGAGTTCTAGTTTTAAAAGTAATAAAATACCTTGATTAGATATATGAAAATATCCCTGTTTTTAAAATACCCCCTTTATTTTGGTATGTTCTCACACATCATACATACATCAAGGTAATATTTTCTTTCATTCTTTACTGTACGCATTCGTTCATTTCGCTCTTTTATCATTATCTTTCACTTTCTTCCGACCAATGTGCAATGCCCCGAACATTGTGCACGAAGCTGATGCTGGGCCTGTGGTCTATAAATAGACCATGAATATTATGCACTAAGCTGACCCAGACACCTAGGGTACCTTTCAGTCTTAATGACTGACCCTGTGTGCATCCTTTGGGTTAGCTAAACTGCACACAGTTGAGCTAACGACAACATGGTCGTGCAACTCCTTTCATTTGCTTGCAAGACTTTCATTCATTCTTTTATGTTTCACTTTTCTTTATCATTAATCCTTCACTTTTTATTAATGATAATACTTTAGTTTATGATCATAAACACACCACGTAAGGTCACACAATAATAAGTAGTATGAAACATAAAAACAATTCATAATCATGGTCATAAACACACCACCTGGGCGTTTTAGCACTATGCAGGCGCATGAAGCCTGTTTAGGTGTTTTTCAACTATGCGGGCGCATGAGCTTACTTAGGCATTTCATCACTTAGGCGCATGAGTTATTGTTCAGGCACATGGACTTACACTTAGAATTTCTGAGATATTAGTTAGGCGTATGGGGTACTGTTTAGGCGCATGACCATACTTAAAATATTCCAAGGCAAAAAGGTCAGGGGCATGGGCCCTGTTTAGGCGCATGGGCAACACTTAAATTTTTCTAAAGCAATTTCAGGCGCATGAGCCTTATGTAGGCGCATGAACCTTCTGTTTAAAATGTTTCTTGAATGTTTTCAGTCCCAAACCTCATATCATCCTATTCTAAGCTTATTATTATCTCTCTAAACATGCACATCACATAAACAACCATAAATCATCAATATACATGCACAAATACGTGCGGTTGCATACATAATAATTATAAAAATAATTTTAATATATTTTCAGCCCCAAAGACATTCTAAAACATATAGAAGACGGGGTCTAGAACTCACCTTGTGTAGCAAACAAGCAGAAATCCTCCAAACTTGTTTGTTCACGAGTTCAAGAACCTAAAACAACCCACAACAAGCAGCCAAACACCTAAAACACTTGAAAAATCGATTCTAAGGTTAAAAACCCAGCAAAACCGACCAAGAAGATTTAAAACACTTAACAATTTTGCGAATTTCAGTACTTTTCTCCTTGAAAACTCGAAAGAATTTCACCTTTTTCTTCTTCTTCCTCTTTCTGTCGATAAAGCAGTAACTATGAGCATGGCATGGGCGGCCATGCTTTAAAAAGGTGAAACTTTTGTCTTTTGTGTACTATTTACACAACAACCCCTTTGAGTTTTGTCTCCTTTTTATTTTCTATTTGATACTTTTCCTTTTATTTATTTTGACAAACTTTCGGGTGTTACAAATTCTAACAACAAACCAACTTTCCCGAGAGATTTTCAAGCAAACACTACACATTCATGCATTTTATTCATCAATAATCTGATCTCTCTACACATGCGGCGTTCTCTCTCTAGCAGCAGCAGTATTCACGTGAGAATAGAGCCAATCAGGCGCTCTCATCTTTTATATGATTCTCATCTTCTCGCATGGGTTCTCACGAGAACTTCTTCTTCCTTCTTTTCCCTAGAATTTTTGGGGCGTTACAATGTATATAATTCAACACCAATGATTATAAATTCATCATACCTAGCCTTAGATGTATGTAGTCGACCCTAATCATCAACACCGAGCATGCTTTACCTTATTTGACAATCATTGATGATAATTAAGCATAAACAAACTTAATTTACTATTGGTTAGCATAGTTTCCCATTAATTACAATCAACATGTATAATTCAACACCAATTATCATAATTTAAACAAAACGAACATATGACTAATGTAATCGCTGCTAATCATCATAAGCGAGCATCTTTGCCCTTGTTTGACAATCATTGATGATAGTTAAACTTAAACAAACTTAACTTACCATTAATAAACATAATTTCCTGTAAACTACCATCAATATGTATAAGGCAATACAAATGATCATAATTCTATCATAATCAACCTTTAACGTATTTAATCGACCCTAAATATTATAACCGAACATCAATGACCCTAATTTACATTAATTGTTTATAATCACAAATCATATAAATATTAATATTAATATTAACATTAGTATTAATATTAATATTAACATTAGTATTAATATTAATATTAACATTAGTATTAATATTAATATTAACATTAGTATTAATATTAATATTAATATTAAAATTAATATTAATATATTAATATTAATATTAATATTAACATTAACATTAATATTAATATTAATATTAATATTAATATTAATATTAATATTAATCTTTATTATAATAATAATATTATTTAGTACTTACATAAGTAATAACAATAACATGTACATAAATTAATAATAATAAAAATATTAATAAATATAGTTATTAAATTTGTTAATATCTAATTAAAAAAAGTTGTCACCCTAAAACGATGACATGTTTACATAATAGCGGGCTACTTTCCCTCAAAGTTATTTCAGAAGAAAAAAATTAAAAAGAACTTTTTGCCTATGACGACGACAAGTTGTCACCATAAAGTTGTTACAATTGTTTAACATCTCTATTTATATCTAAATAAATCAAAATTAAAATACATGGAGCTATGACGATGATAGAAAGTACTCTATGATGAGTAGAAAATTTTGTCATCATAGATAACCCTAAGGCAACGACATGTTGTCCCCATAAGTCTAGGATAGTCTAAAATGAAGGTGACCGATGGTGACAACATGTAGTCACCTTAGGGATTTTACGACGACTAGACTTTGACGTCATAGGTGTCATCGCTCTAGGATTATTTTCTTGTAGTGATCTTATCCTTTGAACTTATGGTTAAACAAGAATACACATGAATGTTAAGTAATCTAGTAAGAATAAAAATTAATAACTTAATGATAATAATAGTTGAAGATAAAAAACTTGATTTTTAAGGCTTTGATACAAGGCATGTGTAAGTATTACACTTAGAGGCTGATGCATCCAAAGAGCAACCCAAAGAGTCAAAGGCATGTGTAACGATTACACTAAGTGTCAAATATTCCAAAGGCAAAATACCAATTCTTCCAAAGCCAAAGATGAAGTCTTCCGAAGCTGCAAAGACAAACTCTTCCGAAGCTGCGAAGACAAACTCTTCCGAAGCTGCGAAGACAAAGTCTTCCAAAGCCAAGACTGCTTTCTTCTAAAAACAGAGAAGGCATGTCTTCTCTAACATACTTTTGACAAAAGCTAAAATACCTTTCCACTACCATCTCTGAAGACTCACCAACTAGCATGAGTTGGTGAAAAGTCCATACTTTTGTCAAGTGTAGATTAAGGTGTGCTAACTATGTACTTTTATCCTTTTTGTAATAGATAAGGATGTGAGCTATGGCATGTCATAGTCACTAGTAAAAAGGCAATCTGCCTTTTGACTCTAGAATGATCTTGTTATCTAGATTAGTGTTTCTAGATGGCCTTCAAAGTATAGCCAGCTGTAGGATTTAGTATAAAGTATCAAATACTTGTAATTAGCAGTAAGCTTTGTAACAATTTTAAGAACTTAGGAGTAATATATATCATTCTTGAAAACCATGCTTGAGTGTTCTTGTTATTTCTCTTTTACTTGTGTTTATTGTTTCATCAAAGCTGGTTCCCTATTTGATTTGTTAAGTATTCTAAGTCTCTCCACCTTGTGAAACTATTGCATTGACCTCCCTTATCAGTACTATAATTGGTATCAGAGTATTTCAGGCTCTTGTTTGCAAGATCTCAGCATCTTAGATCTCTTTAGTTTCGCAAAACACTTATCAGCACAAATGGCAACTATCTTAAAGGCTGATATAGAAAGCGATACCATGACAAAGTCTCCATAAATCACTTATGATGCTTTTGATACTCGGTGCCAATGTATGCAAGGGTTCATCAAGTCTTAAGATAGCAAGATACAGAGATCTATCATTGAAGGACCTCACATCCCAAGCACTTCTTCAGCCACTGCTGGAGGAGGGATGATACCAAAGGAAATGGTTCATTATTCTTGTTGGGTTTTTAACAAGATTATCAAAGTCATATAAACCCATTTGTATGAAAAATGCAGCGGATTAGTTAGTTTTAAATCTTGTTATCAATGTGAATAGAAAACCGATTTTACATATAAACAAACACCCAAACCAAAGATCCATATACGAAGTAAACATGCTTTCAACATCACAATCATAGAGGATTCAAAATTACTACCTTTCAGGAAGTAATGATAGTGGAGGAGATGATGGATGAATGGCTAGCCTTCAATGGAGAGGGCCTCAAGCTTGTATGCCCAAGCCACTAACAAAACACCTTGTTTGCTAGTATTTTTTCGCACTTTGCACTTCACAAGAGGATGTTCTTGTTCTTCCTTTCATGTTTCAGCCGAGAGCAAGATAGAAGAGAGAAGGATGCGAGTTTTTTGGTTAGTGGTCTATTGCATGTGAGATGGTTGGTTGGTGAAAGTGTGTGTTCCAAGAACCATTTAAGGCATTCAAAATTCAAAAAGAGATCTTAATCCCCTTTAATTTTCGGCCACCCGCCTTATTTATTTTAATTCCTTTAATGATTTGGAACAAAACAAATCAAATATATTACTAGTTACAAATTTAATTAGACATGTGACACATTAACATGTTATAAGTTACATGCAATATCTCATAACCATTATCATACACATATTCTTTAACCAACTTAAATAATATCATAAGATAATTTGTATGAATAAATTATCCACATAATTTATTTATTCCTCAAGTGCAAATATTTAGAAACCTATTTTCTAAATATCATAAGTGTTAATATTTAATTGTTAGATCATATCTTACAATAAAATATTATGGTGTTTGTCTAGCTGTTATTGGGTATGACCCGACTTGGATCATAATGTACTAGCCACGTCAACTTTAATATGTGTCTTGGGCAGATCGGTTCCATCAATCTCCCACTTGTACAAGATACATAGAAAATTGAAGCAAGTAGTAAATACCACCTAACAACGGTTTACTACCCCTAATACATATGACGGGATGCCATTCAATAACATCATTCCTTTCAAGTTCCTTACTTGTAATGATTTAGGTGAATCAATCATCTATCCTTTTACCACTGATGTCATGTTAAATCTAGAGGCACAGATGATCATTCTCTGTTGATTTAACTTAGCAGGCCTTAGACATCTCACTCTCAACAAATAAGAGGGACAAATCCCCTTTAGACTACATACGTCTCTCATAATCATCTTGTATTACACTTGACGTTAGCCTTATGTACCGTCATGTTTCAAAACAGCAAAGAATTAAGCCAAAGCATAATATTTGGTGAATATCAGGACCCAATATGTGTCTCAGGTTGGAAGATACTATGATATTCGCCTTTACCCAAAATTACTTATGATCTATCACAAAGATTCCATGTAGTAATATTTGAGGGCGGGTCAGTCCAATATTTACATCCTATAAATATTCACAAACTTTGGCAGCATACCCTTGCTGTATGTTCATACCTTATGAATATACGCCAATCCAAGTTCATGATAGTCTTACCTTCATATCAGTTCCCACAAATATGAGCGCCTATGGGCATTTAGAATAATTAGTTTACTCACAGATTTAAACATTCTAAAATGGAACATAACTCGATAGTCATACTCATAAACCATAATCATATTAATGAGTTACAATAACAATTGTTCCAATATCCTAATACTAAATAGATCAAATCCAATCACCAGAATATTGAAGTCTTAAGGCACAAGTATGAGCCTCATGTTTCGGCCTTTCAAGGAGATTCGTGAGTGGATCCGCAATGTTTTGAGTGGTGTGAACTTTGCAAATACTTATCTTTTCTTTTTCCACTTCATCTCTTATGTAGTTAAACCTCCGCTCAATGTGCCTTGTCTTTTGATGTGCACGAGGTTCCTTGATTTGAGCAATCGCACCCTCGTTGTCACAAAAGATCTCTAGAGGGTCCTGAATGGTACGGACCACTCCTAAGTCGGCAATGAACTTCCTTATCCACGCAACTTCTTGAGCTGCCAAAGAAGCGCCGATGTATTCTGATTCAGTGGTGGATAATGTTACCACATTTTGTTTTGCACTCTTCCAAGAGGCTGCTCCACCATTCATAACGAACACATATCCTGATTGTGATCGAGAATCATCTCGATTAGTTTGGAAACTCGCATCCATGTAACCCTTTACAACGAGTTCCTCCTCACCAGAGCCATATATTAGAAACATATCCTTAGTCCTTCTAAGACATTTCAATATATTTTTAACCACCATCCAATGGCTACTTCTTGGATTTTGTTGGTATCTGCTTGTCATGCTCAAAGCACATGACACATCCGGTCTAGTCATATCATAAGATACATAAAGGATCCTATAGCTGATGCATATGGGATTCCTTTCATTTTCACTTGCTCATCCTTTGAGCTCGAACATTGAGAAGCACTCAATATCGTTCCTCTTTGAATAGGTACCAAACCTTTCTTAGAGTTTTCAATCTTAAACCTTTTCAAGATTTTATCAATGTATGCACTTTGGTTTAAACTTATCAACTGCCTTGATCTATCCCTATAGATCTTTATTTCTAAGATGTAGGCGGCTTCACCAAGATCCTTGATGGAAAAACAATTTCCAAGCTAGGTTTTTACACCTTCCATGGTTAGAATGTCAATTCCAAACAATAGAATGTCATCAACATACAATACTAAGAAAGTAATGATGCTCCCACTATCTTTCTTATACACATAAGCTTCATCAGCGTTTTTGATGAATCCAAATTTTTTGACCTCATTATCAAAACGGTGATTCCAACTTCTAGATGCTTGTTTCAATCCATAGATTGATTTCTATAAGTTTCATACTTTATTAGGATGTTATGGATGGACAAAACCTTCAGGTTGAACCATATAGACATCTTCTTCAAGATATCCATTTAGAAAAGCGGTTTTGACATCCATTTGCCAAATCTCATAGTCATAATATGCAGCTATGGCAAATAATATCCTAATAGACTTTAGCATTGCCACAGGTCAAAAGGTTTCATCATAATCAACCCCTTGAGTTTGAGTAAAACCTTTTGCTACAAGTCTTGCTTTATAAGTATCCAAGTTTCCATGCATATCAGTTTTCCTTTTGAAAACCCACTTACTTCCAACCGGTTTGGAGTTAAGAGGTAGTGCAACCAAGTCCCATACTTGGTTGTCATATATGGATTGCATCTCAATGTTCATAGCTTCTAGCCATTTGTCACAATCGGATTATGATATTGCATCATGGTATGTGGTGGGTTCATCTGAATCTACCACATAGCATCCATCCATGTAAAAACCATATCTTTCGGGTGGATTACTAATTCTACCAGATCCTTGAACGTTTTGTGTGTCTTGATCCACCATATGATCATTCTCAACAACCTCTTGTTGAGTGCTAGTATCAACCAAACGTGTATCAGTTTGTGGTTCTCGATCCTCCTCGAGTTCCACCATTCTATCAGCTCCTTACATAAGGAACATAGTTTCCAAGAACTCATCCTATAGAGCAACGAAGACCTTTTGCTCAGTTGGGTTGTAGAAGTAATATCCCATAGATTCCTTGGGATATCCTACAAAGATACACTTAGTGGATCGAACTTCAAGTTTGTTTTGGAAGTTGTGTTTGACATAAGCATCATAACCCCATACCTTTAAATATGATAATGATAGAACCCTTCCATGCCATATTTCAATAGGTGTCTTGTCCACTTTCTTGGTTGGGGCCATATTTAGAATACGGATTGCCGAGAGCAATGCACAACCCCAAAATGATAGAGGTAATGTGCTCTTAGCCATCATAGATCGAACCAAATGTGACACTTTGCAAGGGAATGCAAGGCACTAAGAACAAATGGTGGCCAAGCACAATCTAGGGCAAACTACACTAAGGGTGCTCCCAGACCTGAGAAGCCAAGCCAACCAAAACAACAAGCTGCTGTTGTTGTTAAAGAAGGAGGCTTTGACTGGAGCATCCAGGTAGAAGATATGTCTCCTAACTCAGCACTGATGACTCTGATGGCTGTCCATTAAGAAGCCAAGGTAATAGAACATCTTTGTACTCTTGAATGCATCGCTAAAGTAAATATGTACAGGTCCTATAACTTGGAAGTGAGATCTGACCTAGAGTCCTTGGATAGATTAAAAGCTGACTTTAAAAGAGTTTAAAATAATTATAAACTTATAATAAAAGATTTAGAGAAAATCATTTCAACTCTTAAGCATGAGCACACAAATTACAGGACTCAAATAAAGGATCTTTTTACCAAGTTAACTGAATGCCAGGCTGAGCTTGTGATCAACAAAGCTAAGGTAGAAAAATATGTTCTTGAAAAGGAAACCTTCAAGAACATCATATCTTCATCCTTGCATGCAAAGATAGTTTATCAAAACATGCAGGGATTGGCTTTAAGTGAGATAGCTCATTTACACATATTGTTATCTATAAGACCTCGAAGGTGTGGAACTTGTCAAGATGAGCTGCCCCTTATAGACCCTATCCAAGAAGAAGATGAAGATAAAAAGGAGAGACTGAAGGATGAATCTGAAGTGAGTGAAGAAGATCATCCTAAGAAGGGACTCTTTCAACTATGGACTCTAGTACCAAGAGTCCTAGGTCACGTTCAACTCATCCTGGTTAAGAGAAGAAGGCTGATCGAATATGCACCACTGCTGCACAGCCAGAACCATCCAGTTCCAAGAGCAAGGCTCACCCTAAGAAGCCTGGTGCATCATCTATGAGGATGAAGATGGAAGTGAAAATAGTTCAAGCTGAGCCTACTACTCAGAAGAAGAGTCTCAAAAGTATGCAAACTGAATGCATCATGTGTGGTGGTGCTTCTCACTTTGCTAAGGATTGCATCTATAATCCTAAAAGCACTATCCACATGATAAAAAAGAAAACTTCTGAGAAGAACAAGAAGAAGATAGCTTCAGAAGGAAATCTCTTTCTTTCGAAAGCTCCAAAGTGAAAAAGAAGATAAGTGAAAACTTACCTTCTGAATAAAATTTGGTCTTGGAAGAAAGGAATGCTTCCTAAGTACTGAAGTCTGCTGCAATGGTCTCTAAAACTTCCAAAGGTCAAGTCTCCAACACTTCCAAAGAATTGAAGGCCAAGTCTAGTCTTTTAAAAATGATGTCGAAGATGAAGGAAGGCCATGTGAATGAAAGTTCTTCATCAACAACATCAAATGATCCTTAGAGCCTGAATATAGGATTAATTACTTTTCTATTATCTTCAGTTCACTTTGACAAGCCCAAGACCAACAAGGCTTGGGTTTCTAAATGTAACTAACCATCTCTTTCTATGAAAGAACAGCTAAAGACTAAAGGAAATGTATGAATCATTGATAGTGGATGTTCCAGGCATATGACTGGCAATGGCTAGTTACATTAAATCTTTGACAAAATTGATGGAGGATCAGTTGCTTTGGGTGGAGATTAAGGTGGTTACATCACTGGAAAAGGTAGGGTCAGAAGTAGTAAGCTCAGTATTGAGAAAGTAACTTTGTCAAGGAACTTAGGTACAATCTACTGTCACACCCTCAATTTCCACAACGGGGTTTTACCGTTAGGCGTGTGACATACCAGGATCTCAGACACAGTCATATCGAACGACACTATATGAATTTAAAATAAACATTTGACTTCATTCAACAGAGCATAAACACAGTTTACAATAGTGCGGAAGCGTTTACAAAAGTGGTAAATCCATTACAGAACTGCTACAATGGCCATGTTTATACAAAATGTTGAATGCTGAAAATAAACTAGATGAATGCATGTCCTGAGTGCATTTCCTGAAGCTTGCCTCAAAAGCTTATGCGTTCCTGTGACCTGAGAAAACATGCTAAAATGTGTCAACATAAAGTTGGTGAGTTCACAGGTTTAATCAACAATAA
>BJCO01810901.1:11543-24646 GCA_018326465.1 Flaveria floridana
CAGCAGTAGTCTCTTTCGAAACTTCTCTGAGTACACGATCACCTAAGTTCAAGATAATGGTGTTGTGCGCTTGTTCGAGCAATTCCTTCTTTTCTTTGTCAGACATCGACTTCGGCAACTTATCTTCACCAGCCAAGGCATCCACCACTCGTTGATGAACGAGCAATGCCTTCATCTTCAGTCGCCACAGACCAAAATCATTCTTTCCATCGAATTTTTCGATTTCAAACTTTGTCGCTCCACCTGAGCAATCTCCGATCAACCCTTGTACTTCAATCGAGCCTCTAACCAGGCTCTGATACCAATTGTTACAAATTGAATACAAGATTGTGTGATTCGAATACAAACGAAAAAGATGAAATCAAGAATTGACTGAAAACATGAAGAGCTCGATTTTATTGAGAGTAATTAATCATTGATCACTAATCCCCTTTTAAACCTCTGGCCTAACTAACACACCAACTAACTCAACAACAATTGAGAACTTGACACTTTACACCCCTAATCTTTAACAACTAAACACATATAGCAACAACTAAACACACATACTATTTGACTTTTACATTTTGACTTTTAATATCAACAACATGTTTTCAATTATCCTTGTATATACTTTTATCTTATCACATGTCGTGATATACGACACGTAATAGAATTGTAATGTGTCTCATTATAGAGTTTGAAAAAGAAAAACTTAAATAAATTAAGGCAAACTAACATGACCTAACGTATTGTGACTGGGGTACTAAAACTACAAGGCTCGGTATCAAAGAATTGTACGTTAGTAATTACTCTTTAAAAAACATTCACGTCAAAATGTTAATAAAAGTTAAGTGCTTAGCAGTGGTAATTCATATTTTATAACACATCACTAGGGTTATATAAAAAATATGTAATAAAAAAAGCTTAATAAGGATTCTGGATGACACGTGTCTTTTGTATTGTTTTATATAAGATAACATTTTGTTTATTGTGCCAAACACTTCAGATCTTTGTGTCTAATATGTAATATGATTGTATCAAATACTTTTCATTATTTGTTCTATGTATTAATCATTATGTTTGACGTTTTAGATCATTTCGTGTTATTTTGTCATCGTTTTCATATCATTTGTGTTTTTGTAATTGTTTTTAATGTATTATGTTAATTACTTGTTGATTTATCATTATCTTTTACATACTATAATTATTTAATAGTCTTATTTCACCATTTTTATTTTTTGAGTAAATTACACAAAAGAACCTTTATCTTTATAACTAGTTTTACTTTTTAACATTTATCGTTACTAATTACACTGCATAATATTTATGTCTATAGTTTGTTTCATCTTTGATCCTTTATCTAACAGTCGTTAGTTTATATCGTTAATTTAGGTCACATGATTATCATATGTGTAGACTTGTTAAAAACATCCAACATGCACTATCAAAAAACAAATCGATGTATTAGAAATTTATGATCGATCTTTGAGATCGACGAGTAACACCTCAAAGAAATTATATATTTTTTCATAACTTTTTCAAAAACTAGTTTTAAAAAATGATTTTTTCAAAAACTAGTTTTAAAAAATGATTGTATCGTATGTTTATATATTAATAAAAAACTTAATTCATAAAAATTAGAAAGCCAATCACCACAAGTAATTTAAATGTTTTACACAATCATATAATTATAAAAATCATATGATACAATAATTTTTATAGAATTTGTATTTTAATTTGGACAAAAACATTTGAACAACAACAGAAGGGCTTGCATTTTAATTTCTATATGTTAAGTTTATTATCGATACTTAAATCATATGATACAAAAAATTATTTAAAATCTAACTTTAAAAAAATGATGATAAAAATATGTATATAAGATTTGTTTAAGATTTTACTCGTTAATCTCAATGTTTACTGATCATATATTCCTAACTAACTCCCTATAGCATGCATTTTGATTTCTAGTTTATTAGTAACAGTGTTGTAAAAATTGCTAGTTGTTAGTCGGATGGTGGGGTACCGTTAAGCGATTAATTGGGAGTAATCGAGATTAACTGGGAGTAATCGAGATTAATCGGTTTGGAATATTTATAGATATTTTTCATTTATATATATATACACACACATAATTTTATATGTAATTTTCATAGATATGTTTAGTCTAATTTTGAAATTTTCGCCGGAATTTTTGAAGTTCGTTAGAATTCCGCCAGAATTTTTGAAGTTCGTCGGAGGTTCGCCAAAATTTTGTCATTTTTGAAAAACATAATAGTGTTAAAAAAACGTAATAGTTAACAAAAAAAATACAATGAACTGCATCAAATACACAATAATAAGCAGATTCATATGAGTTTAAAAAAAGAAAAAAATATATTATCTTTTTTCGTAACGATATTGTACTTGTTTTTACTTAAAAACAATATATTTTATGTTGTAATTTTTATAAAAAACAATATCGTATATTAAAGTTATGAACGTTTAAAAAAATGATTGTAACTTTATAAAAACCAACAAAGGTGGCTATGTCAAAAATGTTTCTTGAACAAATTCTACCTACAATTTGATCTCAAATATTGATTAAGAAAATCCATGGTTGAGATTTCTTTTTATAATTTTTAGATTTGTTACTCTTTATTTGAACTCTTTTCTTATATTTTAAAAGTTGTAAAATGATTAAAAAGACAAAAAAAAATCAAACTTTATATCAGCTATAACGATTTGTACGTTTGTACTTCAATAATTTATACACTATTACAGCACTTAATTCTGTTTTAAATGATTCACATTGATATATAGAAATAAGCAACAACAAGAGTATAGTATTAACAATAATAAAGATAATAAATAAATAAAATGAAAAAATGGCAAGGGTGGAGAGGCCGAGGCTATAGCGAAACCACGTAGATGAGTGTGGGAGGGTTAGATTTGCCTTCCAGGAAAAAAAAGAAAAAAAAAGAAAGATAAGTGTGGGGAGACGTGCGCTTGTTGAGGTTAGAAGCTTTAAACTTTTTTGATTTTAAACTTATAATTCTTTTATAAAAAAGAAAGAAATGAAAAGAAAACACTTAATTTGCATCACATATCGGAATCTAAGTGGCATGAGTTACTGCAAAATCAAAAAAAAAGTTTTTAAGTGTAAATTAATAGAGCGTAGACATACTAGCTATAGCCTACGATATCAAATAAATAATTGAGTTTGAATACGGTTCTATTTGAAATAGAAAATTTATATCGAAACATAAAAAAAATAAAGAAAACCATACATTCGCTTTATTAAAAAAAGTTAGCGAACAAGAGTTATTATTGAATAGCAAGAAAATTGGAAAATAAAACAAGTTTAAAGCATGAATTAAATCTAGTGTGAGGGTTGAAAATGAAAATCTAATAAACAAAACTAAACCTATCAAAGATTTGTGACAAAATTATTCTACATGTTTATAAAGCAACGTAATGAACAGGGATCACTACCTTTTATATGGTAGGGTACAACGTAAATTGCTTCAAAATGACACTGTTCCTTCTTTGTCACTAATTACAATCCCCCTTACGATTGTTGTATATTTTCTTATTGTTATGCATGCGTTTGGATCGAAGCACGAGGAACGTTTTAGGTTTTGTTGTTCTCTGTAATTACTTTGCTATGTGTAAAAATAGTTAATTATATATAATTATCATGTGTTTTATGTTGAGTAGTAAACATTTAGTGATTTGCTTTAATTTAATTTAGGTAAAGCTAATTTATGTGGTATAAATTTGAATGTTGTTTATGTTTATGAATTTTTGCTAGTTTTGTTTATGCAAACATAATGTGTGCCCGCGTATGTTAAATTTGAAACAATGTAACATTATTTTACAGGCGTTGAATGTATCAGGGTGTTATAATGTAATGAACCAAAGAAACATTATTTTAGTTATGTCACTAATATTAAACAAATCAAATAACCCCAAAAAAATATACATTAAAAATATTTTCAAAAGTTAGAAGTTTAATATTTTAAAGGTAAGAACTCTGATCATAATTTTAAATAAATAAATGGACTCAGAATATAATTTACTATTATGTTTAACGGTTCTTGAAAATGATCTTCATATATGTTGAAAACCTATTTTATATGGGATGATTTAATAACCTTTCTTTAATATTTTTCTAGTATCAAAAGAGTTCCAAGTGAAATTCTTTGTTTGACTCATTTGTAAACTTTATATCTTTAAGAATTAAAATTTGAAAACGAAATTTATAAATATAGTTTAAAATAATATTAACAGTGGGAGATTCCAAAAATTTAGGCCTATCACTATACTACTGTATTTGAGGTCTATTAATAGTATTCACATCTCATTACTTATCTTTATCTATATAATTATACTAAAAATTACTACTTTTCTCTCTTCTTTCAATTAAATAATATATTTTTATACCTTTTTCATTACCTTTTCTCTCTCCTTCACTCACAACCACTTACAAAAATATTAAAAAATTTATAAGGATTGAACAGTGAATTTTTTAAATTTACAGATGAACAGTAACATTTTCTCTCTCCTCCACTCACAACCACTCAAAACTATCAATATAATTTAAGGACTCATACTCACATAATTATAAGGCATGGTTGTGAATGCTCTAAGTCCGGTTTTACTTGTTAGAGTCATCAAAATTAAATATAAATTTTAAGAGTAAATTACTATTTTGACTCATGTAGTTTTATCATTTTAACTCCTTTAATTTACAAAAGAATCTTTTGACCAATCAAGCCATGAGATTGCTTTTTGTAAAAGTTTTGACATTTACTACTACTACTGTTAATTTAGGGTCCCTTTATTTAGACACCTCCTAATTTTAAATCAACATCCCTGTACCATATACGTCGCGTATGGGTTCATACGCGGCGTATAGGGTGCGTTGTTGATTTAACGTTTTATACCCTATACGCCGCGTATGGTTCCATACGCGGCGTATAGGGTGCATTGTTGATTTAACGTTTTATACCCTATACGCGGCGTATGGGTCCATACGCGGCGTATAGGGTTTGACATTTTATACCCATACGTGACTTATGTCCCATACGTGGAGGAGCTATACGCCGCGTATGGATCTATACGCGGCGTATAGCTTATATAGGGTTTGACAACCATTATTGCTTAGTAAATGAAGAATAACCCCAAACTTTTTAGCAACCACTATTCCCGTATACGGCATTATCATCCAATGTTCTTCTGGTGCAGGTTCCACACTTTGCCAATCGATGGTGTGACGTAATTCGTTATACTGTCCAGGGTACAAAGTATCGAAAACTTCTCTGTACTCCAATTCATGTCTGTCCAACTCTTCTAAAAGCTATGTCCTAATTAATATTTTTATAAATTAATAATTTTTTATTTAATATGATAATGTAAAGTCCTAATTACAATCGACTCCACATATTAATCTGCTTGATAATCATATTAAGACGAATGTGTGCGTGTATGATATCAACAAACATCAAACAAACTTAAACGAATATTATTAATCAAATGATTACAATAACAAATGAGTTTACATTGTTGAAGCTCCAAACCCGAGGTGAGCTTCACTCGGACAACCTATCACACAACCTTATACTCTCTCACCCTCGAAGCACTTTTACAAAATGAAACGCATATAATGAAATACAAGGGAAAACATCTATTTATACTCTCTAGATGTTCTCACACGACAACTTGAGGTTGTCATGCGGTAGCTTAAAGTTCTCGCGTGATAAGATTTTCTCAACATCTATTTATACTCTTGCATTATTTATATTTTTTGCTTTTCACTTAATATTGTAATCCATAAAAGGTAGGTACTTACAATTTCCCCTTATGAATTATGATATCAAGCTATGTTTGACTTCGGTCACACATTTTCATGAATTATCTGATTCTTGGATATCTTTCAATTTAGTCTTTTCTCTCAACTGTAACCTCCCCTAATATATATATATATATATATATATATATATATATATATATATATATACATACATACATACAAACATACATATATATATATACATACATACATACATATATATATGTGTGTGTGTATATATATATATATTGTATATATACATATACATATATATATATATACACACACACACACATATATATGTGTATATATATAGTATATATATATACATATGCATGTGTGTGTATATATATATATGTATGTATGTATATATATGTGTGTATATATAGGTATGTATATATATATATAGATATATATATACATATATATACACATATATATACATACATACATACATACATACATACATACATACATATATATATATATGTATGTATGTATGTATTTATGTATATATATGTGTATATGTATATGTATATATATATATCTCTCTCTCTCTCTATATATATATATATATATATATATATATATATATATATATATATATATATATATATTCATAAAGGATATCACGACTGAATCAAGATAAAACCATTTTATCTTGATTACTTACAACTTAAGTTGTATTAGGCATATAACAGAGAGATCCAACTTCCATATTAAATTTTAGAAAAACCAGATTCTTCTATCTAAGGAAAAGATTCTGTGACAATGAACTATATCATCTAAAGTATTCTTCCTCCTATGTAAGATGTAATAAGTCCATATTATCAGAACAAAAGTAACAAACAATCTTGATTTTTCACTTAATTAAATCGTTCGATCATGGTCTCCTCAATAAGATAAAATAAGCCCATATTGTCAACTTTCAATTCACGAACGACCCGAATCAAATGTTGTAAACATAGAATTTTAAACTTGATTAAATATCGTAAAAACCGAAGTTTAAGTAACAAACTTCAAATCATCCAGCATCGTCCAGATATAGACAGAAACAGTTTTTCAAAAATCTTTAAGTGACAACAAGTTTTTACATCTGGATCATGTTCTCGTATTTTGAAAAGTTTTTGCAAAAATTTGAATAATCAATCACAGGCTTTTACATGAATTATGAAGTTTTCGCATGGTAAAGTTTTTGCATGTGAACATTTTTGCAAAATCGGTTACTGTTTTCTAAGATTTTGCACTGAAAAGTTTTCTCTTGAACATTTTCACATTGAAAGTTTTCTCATGAAAATTTTATCATTGAAAAATTTTCTCAATTAAAGTTTTCTAAAAAAAGTTTTCTCGTGTAAAGTTCTCGCATGAAAAATTCTCGAATGGAAAAGTTTTCTTATAAAATTTTCTCGCATGAAAAAGTTCTCATAAAAAGTTCTCACATAAAAATTTCTCACAAAATACGGTTATTTTTGCAAAGATTTCGCATAACGCAGCTATTACCATGGAAACTTCAATCAAAATCGACCTTTTGAGTTTGAATCACTGCTACGGTCTCAATTTTAGTTTTCCACCATCAAAACTCGAAGATGTTGAGCGTAATGATGCTGATCATCAGTTTTGCAAGTAACAAAGTCGATTATTCACGTGTTCATCATCGATTTCATCCATTTAACATTCAAAATCGAGTCAAAACCGACCATAACCTTCAGGTATTCAATCTTCAAGTTTAACGTCTTTAAACGTACGATCGCAGAATGAAAATCCATGCATCAAGAGCAACACATTGCTCTGATACCAAATGTAAAGTCCTTATCACGATCGATTCTACATATTATTTTGCTTGATAATCATATTAAGATGGGTGTGTGTGTATGATATCAATGAACATCAAACAAACTCAAACGGATATTATTAATCAAAAGATTATAATAATAAAGGAGTTTAAATCGTTGAAGCTCAATCCACCCAAGGTGAACTTCCCTCGGGTGATTTATCACGCAACCTTCTCATCTCTCTCACCCTAAGAGCACTTTTACAAAATGAAACAAAAATAATAAAATACAAGGGAAAAACAACTGTTCATACTCTTTAGATATTCTCGCACGATAACATGAGGTTGTCACACGGCAACTTCAAGTTCTCGCACGATAAGATTTTCACCAACATGTTGGATTTCTCGCATCCTTGTAGTTATCGCATGATTTGAGTTTTTGTTTTTACTTGATATTATAATCCATAAAAGCTAGGTTCTTATAATTTCCCACTATGATTATGCAGGACCGGTGAAGGGGGTCAATGCAACAGTTTCACAGTGAGTAGAACTTAAAACACTTAACAGATCAAATAGAAAACCGGATTTATGGTGATACTAATAACACAAGTAATATGAGACAGAACAAGAACAAGATAATATTAGTTTTTAATAATGATGTATATTGCCCTCAAGTTCTTTTACAAGTGTTACAAAGCGTACATAAGAAAGACAAGTGTTTGAGATACTTTATACTATATCCGACAGCCGGCTATACTTTGAAAGCCAACTGAAAACACTAATCTAGACAACAAGATCAATGTAGAGTCAAAATTCAGATTGTCTTTTGACTTGTGGCTATGACATGTCATAGCTCACATCCTAATATATTACAAAAAGGATAAAAGTACAAAAGTAAAAAGTTACAGACAAAATACCTTAATCTACAGTTTACAAAACTATGAACCTTTTCACCAACTTATCTAATTTGGTGAGTTTTCAAATATGACAGCAGAAAGCAGTTCAGCTTTTGTTAAAAGGTGATCAGAGAATGCATTTCTTCTCTATTTTTGAAAAAAATCAGTCTTTGGCTTTGGAAGACTTTGTCTTTAAGGCTTCGGAAGACTTCATCTTTGTCTTCGGAATATATGGACTTTTGGCTTCGGAAGATTTTATACTTAGCATAATTCACTGAGTTGTATAAAATCTTCCGAAGTAACTTCCTTGTACTTCATGCATGCATGCTGAGATCTCTTTGGTTGAATCCTCCTTTAAGTGTAATTCTTACAGATTATGATATCAAGTTATGTTTGATTTCGATCATACATCTTCATGAATTATCCGATTCTTGGATATCATTCATTATAGTCTTCCCCCTCAAGTGTAACCTCCTCCCAATATTTCATAAACTATATCACGTATGGTGAATCAAGATAAAACCGTTTTATCGTGATTACTTAAAACTTAAATTGTATTAGTCATATGACAGACAGATCTAATTTTCATTTTAAATTTCCGAATAACCAGATTCTTCTATTTGATCACAAGATTCTGTGACAACGAACTAGATCAATTTAAAGTATTCCTCCCCTATGTAAGATATAATAAGACCATATTTTCAAAGCAAAAGTAACAAACAATCTTGATTATTCAATTAGTTAAACCGTTCGATTATTGTCCCCATCACTAATATAAGATAAACCCACATTATCAAGTTTAAATTCACGAATGATCCAAATCAAATGTTGTAAACATAGAATCTTGACTCGTGTAGTATACGGGTCACTAACCTAGTATTAAATACACAAATTATTAAGTTAAGCTACATATATCATATAGAATTTAAAAGGTAAACACATATGTTAATGCAATGATTGACATGTTTCTTTTAATTAAATGAAATAATTTAGATTTGCCAAATTTGTGTGGATATTTGGAAATACCAAATTGAAGCTCTAGATGACAAAATTGGAACGCAATGATTGCAGCAACCGCATATATGGTGATTTGATACATGAACTAACTTGTTAAGACGTTTTCCACTACTCGTAACTCTTGATTCAACTTCAAAGATTCGTTCTTCAATTCGATCCCACAACCGGACAACCAACAATGGTGAAACGGTTCCAAATGTTCGTTTACATCTCGCTTTCAACAAAAACTCAAATACGTAACGTTTCCATCTTGAGAAAAAATCAAGTCACGGATCTTTTGCGTCATTTTCATCTCTACAATAATGTCACTTTTAGTCAACCTATATGTTAGATTTCATTACTAATTAATGGTATTATAAATATTTAAAGATAACGAATACAAGTATTTACGGACAGCAAAGAGTGACCAATTAGTCACGTTAAGTTAAATATAAAAGTAATACTTTTGTTTTAAAATGATTGCATAATTTTTTTTATTATAGATTCTTCTTGTTATAGTAAATTCATGGACTCTTAGTCATCAACACTAAAATCATTACGTACTGAAGTGTGACTGTGTGAGGAGGAAATTAATAAGTTGTGATAAAATAAGTTCTTTTTAATAACTTTTTTTAACAATAGTTATTTTTAACTAATATTCTTAAAGTTATTCATTTTACGCAATTAATTTATAAGAACAAATAAACAAATTAACAGTATTAAAGAACTCGACCAATCAAGTCTCTTCTTTCCACATTTCTTTTCGTGCACATATTGGGATGGAAGGTGTGCCCTCATCACACACACCATATAACCACGAATTATATTTTATCATGTTACGATACATCACATACTCAAATTTGATGGTGGTGCTGGTGTCACACCATGCCACACTACACCACTATACCCCACACATACACACATATGCGGCAACAATCACGACAACACACATGCCGCGAATGACACAATTTGCGGCGTGAGGAGGGGCGGTGGCGGTGTTGCAGCTTGACGATGGGCCTCGCCGTGAGCTCACAGCATCAGTGGTCCTCTCACCCTTATATTTTCAAGCATATATTATTTCTATTTATTGAAGATTGACTAATAATTTTTAGTTCAAATGATTAAGGTGGGTTATATCAAAACTTCATTAAAATAGGGGTTTTTGGTTCAAGTCCCCTCTGTAATTAAAAAAGGATTTTAGGTTTGGTTTGAGGATTTTTTTTCTTATTTATGATAAGTTTCTTCCTGGTGGTAGTCTCAGATTGCGTACTCTAGTAATAAAAATGATCGGATGGATGCCTTTAGAAACAATTATTGAAGATTGGCCTAAATTCTAAGCGTAGGTAGAATAGTCATCCACAACCATCAACTCTTCCTTGTTATTTAAAAACCCTAGCTAGAAAAACATGGCCAAAAGATCATTTAGACGCTATCAAATAGTTGTGAGCAAAAGTTATAGTCACAATGTAGCAATCGGCATAAGTGTCAATGACATCAAAAGATAACATTTGTTAATAAATTAGTATCAGATAAATGTGAAACTAAAAATTTCATCTAATACATTATGGGCTCATATAATCTATTAACATCGTTAATTATAAACTATTCAGATTTTTTTTAGTTTTTTCTTATAAAGAGGCATTTCAAATTGATGTAGCGGAAGCAAAAGATGATTCAACGAAAATACCGGAAACAACTCTTCTAACTATCGTTGATTCACAAAGAATGTCGATAATCAGGATTTCACACTAACACACACTTGATAGAGAGAAAAAAGTATTTTTATTAACTTTAAAAACTAACTTCTCCCATTGCTTACATGCATATAAAAAGCAAATCAAAAGTCGAATGAACAACAAAACATAGACGGGCCAAAATCTAGACAAAAAATAAAGTCTAAAAAAATCTAAAAATAAGATAAAAAGTAAAATAACTCATAAAATAAATTATTTCTAAGCCCAAACGATGACTCAAAACGGAGACTAGTCGCAAGCCCAAAACGAACACTTGTAGCTCAAGTTATGGCCATTTCACTGAATTCCTTTTGACAACTGATCTTGGGTCTTTAAAAAGACAATAACTTGCTCCTCCACACTTTGGCACACCCCACAAATTAAGAGTTGATTTGAGCCATAAAATATATTGGTTCATCATGATATATCTATAACTAGTCTAGCACCTTATGCATTACACGTAATAAATAAATAAAATATTTAAAAAATTGTAATAAAAGTTTAAAAATTATAATGATATGTTAGATTAGATATGATTGAGTTACTTCTAAGTAAATAAGTCAAATAAAACAACAATAATATTGTTTCAAACTTTTGTTTTCGATTTTTATATGTTTTTTAAAACATCTTGTTTTTTAAAATAGTTTTAAAATAGTTTGTATTAAAAAAAGATTTTTGTTTAAAAAAATTTTTGTATCTAATAATTCTTTTAAAGTGTGTTTTTTAACAAAAAATTCTGGTTTTGGTGTTTATAATATTTGTTCTTTAATCTGAAAATATTTTAAATAATATAGTTAATTTATACTATTATCATCAATTAAAAGAGAACAACAAGAAAATTTAAAATAGAGTAACAAGAAAATTAAAATAAAAAAGTTTAATGTCACAACATATGTCACCTCAAAATTTATTAGTTTCGTTGGTCTGTTTAGATGGATTTGGTTTGATTTTGTAGTTGTAATAGCATTTATAGCCTTTTTTTTAATTTTTATGTGACTAGTTGTCTTATATTATATGGAATAGTTATGAGTGGTTATAACTGAAGGAGAAAGAAAATTTATGAGTGTTGTATCGTGATTTTTTATACTTGGGGAGTCACGCTACAACTCTCATAAATTTTTTAATATTTTTAAAAATAGTTGTGAGTAGATGAGAGAGTAAATGTAATTACAAAAGTATGAAAAATATTATTTAATTAAAAAAGTTTGAGAGAAAAAAATATAAGTTTTTAATGAAATTCTAAATATAAGGATGAATAATGGATTGTCAATACTCTAAGGTAGCGTTCGTTTCAAAGAATGGAATGGAATTTGAATTGGAAATGAAATTGGAAATGGAATTTGAATTGGAATTTAGAAAATCCTACTTAAATCTCATAATGTGTTCGGTTGTTATAATTATGAATGGAATTGGAATTTAAAATTATAAAATGACATAATTACCCTTTTAATCAAACAAGTCTACATATATGTTTGAATTTCATCTTTCTGCAGAGGGTGGTTCGTCTTCTTCTTCTTCGCAAGCATTCATACCTATTGCCTGTGGCTATGGTTCAATCTCCATGGAAAGTAGTTTCAGGGTACACATATACATACATGCACACATACATATATGTACACACACATCTATATCCACATCGATCATTGTGGGTGTCACATCCCGGCGGAAGCGTGAAACGATGTTCGGGTGTGACTAGCTTTTATCAGAGTGCATTAATTATAGCAGAGCAACATATAGAAATGTTTTTCAATAAAACCACAAGACATGACATGCTTTATTTATAATATTCGAGAAATTACATCTATTACATAAGTTTTCAAAATCTGATGTAATTCTAACTACTTTTAACTACAGCATGTCTTCTTAATCCACAAACACACTCCCGTCAATGA
>BJCO01810928.1:2049-12684 GCA_018326465.1 Flaveria floridana
ATATCATATTTTAAAATATTATTTTATTTTCCATAAGTTTTATTATATTAATATTTTATTTATTCAACCCGTGTAATACACGGGTTTTATAAAACTAGTTTATGAATAAAACATAGATTCATATATAGCAATACATAACAATACATTATTTTACTAGTCATACTAGAATTTTACATGTTAGAATACATTGTTTGTCGTTAAAAACAAAAGATACTGAACCCGTATCCACATCCCAAGTCGTTAGGTTCATCCTATCTTCAAAAACTAACATCTCACCGGAAAAGTGACACCGGCGCCGACCACCACCGTCACCGGAATCGTGCAAGATGTTGATTTTGCAGGCGAACTTTCCGATTATAAGCAAAACGTCACGTATTATGCGTATCGGAAAACCCCGAACTCCGGTGGTAGCATTTTTTTCTTCATCTCATGTTCATCAACGATCCCTCAGGTACAAATTATAATTTGATTCATCACATCGTCAACTGTTCGTTGTACTCAAATTTCTAACGTATAGACCTACTAAAGCTGTCTTCATTCAAGTTATCAAGTAAAAGTAAGTGATGATTGTTAAACTAAAACCTAAATTGCTCGCCTCAGTTTTGAACATCAGAATCAAAATTGAAAGATAACACTGAATCAGAACAAAATGAAACGGTATTTACTATTTAGGTTGATGAAACTGATAACTTTCATGATGATATTCATGTGCAGATATGCTGTACTTGGTGCAGGCTTTGCTGGATTATCAGTAGCATTTCATTTGTTAGAAGTACACACTCATCCTCTGTCTGTATATGCATCTGAATTGTGATGGTTGCAGGCTTATAGTAATTGAAGTAGAACACACTCCATTTTCATAAATTTTGAAGAAATAGGTGATGATTTGGTTGTGTGGGATTTCTTTGCAGCAAAGTCCTATCGATTTGCACGTGTGCGTTGACGTGCTTGATGAGATAGGAATTGGGGGTGGTGCTTCAGGAGTGTCTGGTGGACTTCTTCATCCTTATTCTCCTAAAGGTTACATCTTGTTCCCACTCAACATTCCATACGTATTGTTGTTAAAATTTATTTTTCTGTTGCAGTATTTTTGTATGTCTTTTGCAGTTAAACCTCTTTGGCTGGCAGCCAAGTGCTGGGAAGAGACTTTAAGGCTTTTAAGTATTGCTGAAAGAAACAATGGAGTGCTTAAACAGAATTCTAATGTGTTTATTGCACGGAGAAAGGGTATTTTGAGACCAGTAGTCAGCTTGAAAAACATGAGTGTGATGAGTGATGTAAGTTTTCGAAATTAGCATATGGAACACAGAACGCAATGCAGTTTTATATGTTACTAATAATGTAATAGTATATTTTCCTACTTGAAGAATGCTCAGAACTCTCTTGCCAGTTGCAGAATACAGTCTATTAATGAAGATGTGGCCCGAGGTTTAGTGCCTAATCTATTTGTACCCTCCAATTTGGACTTTTATATGCCTGATGCTGTAAATATACACCCCCAAGGCTATCTTGAGGTAAATAGACTCTAGTATCATGTATACATATTTTTACCAGTCACAGTTGTTTCTGAGGGGGTTCTGGATATGCATTTTGAAACTGATATCTGATTTTGGGTTAGGATAATTAGATGTTTAGGAGTCAAATAATCAATTTCAAAATTCAAATTAGCTACAACACAACTGATTATCTAAGCCCTTAGGGTAAAATAGAATGACCAAATACCAATTTCCCCCTTCTTTTAACCTTATTTGAGAGACTTTTACGCTCATTTCATAAGGTGTTTTTTATTCACAGAAGTTTCATTTTTGATCACTTTATTGTTTATTTCCTTGAATAATGCGAGTTTTACAGAGATGTGGTTATTTTTGTTATACCAACTTTGAACAACATAAGCACATCCAAACTCAATCTCAAAAAACCTATTTCATTTTAGTTGAGTGTTTGATTATGATTATTTGATTTCATATAACGATTTGAAAATGCACAATCCATAAATCCATATGGTGCTTAATAATTAATATATAGACATTTGACCATGACTAGGCCCTATATTTAGCTTGTGAAACTCTGGCAAAAGAAACATCCAGTGTGGGACTTGGTGAAAAGGAGATAAACTTTCACAGGAGGCCTATTGACCATCTCCTTGAATTAGAAGGTAATATATGTGATATATTTTGGAGTTCCTGTTATTGTATATGGACTCAAAATGTTTTGTTCATTTGATTACATGCTCCATTTTAGGTGAGTATGATGCTGTTATTGTATGTTTGGGAGCCAGATCCACATTCCTCCCAGAACTTTCAGGAAAGTTGCCATTGAGGACTTGTAGAGGCATTGTTGCCCAATTGCATCTGCCTGACAATATCAGGTATTTACCAAAATAGGATTCCAAGAACTCATTCATATGTGTATGCATGTATGTGTTTTGGAGTAGATGTGGATGTAAAGAGCCAAAGATTGTTGGGCTAGTAAATGGGACAATTTTTCAATAAAAGTGATTATATTTGCAAACCATTCTACTTGGTTAATTGTATACAAATAGATATAAATGAAATTTGTCAAATATGATGTTATTTTTATTTATGTATCTTGAGTGTGTCCAAAATTGCCCATTAAAGTGCGAGCTGCTTTTTAACCTTTTTTTCATATTTGCAAGAAAGATAGTTTGCTTGCAACGAGAAACTAAATACAATGGATGGATTTGACAAGTATGCTGTTTTCAACAAGAAAGACGGATTGATTTTTTTACCATTTTGCTCTTTTTTGTATTTAATACAAATACTTACTTTTTTTGCACTTAAAGTGCTAAGAAAGATGGATTGATTTTTTTTACCATTTTGCTCTTTTTTGTATTTAATACAAATACTTACTTTTTTTTTGCACTTAAAGTGCTAGTTGTTTTACCTTTTTGAATGCTACACTATGTTCCCTTAGTCAAGGCTCCATTTATGTTGCTAATTCACCACCCATTTGCACATCCCATGTCTTGTTAATAGATTAAGGGGTGGCAAAATCGACTTAGTTACGTATGATTGGGTCGATATTTGTTATATTTTAACTGTTAACGGGTTATATTTGTATAATTAAAAATATTGACATGAAATAGAAACATATCAAAGGGGGGTTAAGGTCACCCAACATATATATTTAATGCTTATTTGTATTAAAAAATTTGACTTTGTTGTATATAGTTCTTGTAATCATATTAGAGACACTAACTATATAAAAGAATACTTTAAAAATTGAACAAGAAGTGTTTCAAGTAACCCAACCGTACCCAACAATTCTGATCCTTTTTTTAACTTCTTAATAAGTTTATCTGCTTTTAGTAATTTTACTATGATTCTATGCATTTATATTAAATTCATGCTAGAAACTCAACATTTTCATGATAAAAATGTTCCAGAGAAGAATTTCTAGAACATAGCCCTTCAATCTTGTCAGATGCATGGATTGCCATCCAGAATCCTCGAAACCTATACCTAGGTTCTACATGGGAATGGAAATCTTGCAACTATTCCCAAAATGTGTCAATGGAGGAAGCTTCTAAAGCTTTGGAAGAACTTATACCAAAAGCATCTGCAGTTTATCCAAACATAACAAAATGGAATTTTGATGGAGCGCTTGCAGGTCTAAGAGCAATGCCGCCTCTTACAGGTAACGGGTCTCTTCCACTTTTAGGTCAAATAGATGATCTTATTGGTCAAACTCATAAGAGCAAGTTTTGGTTATTTTCGGGTCTTGGGTCTAGAGGTCTGTTGTACCATGCTTGGCTAGGGAAATTGATGGCACAAGCTGTAATTTCATGTGATGAGGATGTAATTCCCTCTGAGTTGACCTCATGGAGACCAAAATTAGTGAAAAAAGAAAAGTAATTTTTTTTTACCTTATGAAGAATGGATAGTTGGAATGATTTAACATTAAATAGAATTATATGTAATGCTTCTAAGAGAAGTGATCACAGTAGGTATCGTTTAGCACAGATCGGCTGGCTTGACCCGTCCATTTGAGAAATATGAATAATTATTGCGTTATATTATTACAAGACTATATCATTACAATAGTTACCTAAATTTGGGGTTCCAAGTTTCAACTACAAGACCCATTCAGCTAGTTACCCAAAGTTTTTGTCCTGACACGACTCGTTTGATTCGTGGATACTAGGGTTTCAGGATTCTGAAAACACTAACTATTTACAAACACAAAACTGAGATACAGAATACAATACACTTTGTTTCCACCCATGCGAATCAGACCCAACTTCTCTATTTTAAGCAACACCTATAGGCTTTTTACAACCACACAAAAGAAAAAGAAAATGAATTATCGAAAGAAAAATTCAAGAAAGAACATTTACATTTCTTGTTGAATTCCCTTTCTTCTACTATGCTTTCATGACATTTACAACTTTACACATCTTTTCCCCTACCGCCACAGTTGTTTGTGGTGGTGTTAGGTGGTAGCAACCACCAACTCCTTTAGCCTCGCCATCGATTTCACATACCCTAGGAACAAATTCCCTAGAAAGATCTTAAATAATATCCATCTATTTTTTATATTTTTTCTTGTGTACATTGTTCTGAACTATCTATCTAGAGTTCTTGTTCAATGCTGCATGGATAATGAATTTAAGGATATCTAGAGGGATGTAGGTGACAATAGTGAACATCCAGATTACCCCAGCCCATCGCCATCCGATCCCTTGCATCTCTGCAAAATCCCAGTCTGCATATACTGCTAGAAATGTAGCCAACTGTATAAAACATAGAAGTGTTATAACATGTTTACATATGTCCGGTAACGGGTCAAAATGAGTCATGTTACAGTAGTTGGTACTTACTATCTGAGCTAATGCGAATGCAAGCATGAGCAAGGTGCTAGGGCGCTCGAGGAATGACCAACTTTGAGACCTTGTCACAAAAATGAGTGCCTGGCTAATGATGCTCACTTGAAGGTATAGTGCTGCAGTAATTTCATCATCGTTTCCAACAATTGAGCGAACACCAAAAAGTCTCTGAACATCAATAGTTATTGTCATGGTCAATGGGTTTCTCTTTAAGATAGTTGTATAATGATTGAAGATGAGGCATTATGGACTTACAGGGAAGAAGTCGGTTCTGGAAGAGAGCCAAAAGAACATGACAGTTACAAGTGCAAGATAAGTCCCGAGGACGACACCAGTGGCAAAGATTTCATTGAGCTTCCACGAATCAGGGAGGGGTGACGGTTTGACACGGTCAGTGGAGATCATCATGATGGTGCTGTCGTTAAGGATTGCGATGATAAGAATCATGAACGGTGAGAAATCAAACTGCCATATGAGAACAATGAGCATGAACGACATCACAATTCGAATGGTGATGGAGACGGCATAGATCGTGTAGTTTTTCATCCTTTGGAAGATGGACCGACTCGTCAGAACAGCTGTCACTATCACGTTAAGCCCTGGCTCGGTTAAGATAATATCAGACGCGCTCCTAGCTGCATCTGTGGAGTCTGCCACCGCTATCCCAATGTCAGCCCGCTTGAGTGCTGGTGCATCGTTCACACCATCTCCGGTCATACCGCATATGTGATTCCTTTGTTGTAACCTCTTAACAATCTCGTACTTATGCTCTATAAGAACAAATAGTTAAGGCTTGTAAAAGTAGTATATTAAACAGTAGACAATCACTACACTAATAGACCCTATGATGACAGTTGAGTCATGTACTATTTACCAGGGAAAACTCCGGCGAAACCATCAGCCTTCTCGATGAGGTCATCGATTGAAGAGTTGTCGTTGCCTTCCGAGAGAAGTGAAGAAGACGGATACATGTCGGTGCCCATACCAAGTCGTCTGCCGGTTTCTTTCCCGATGGCAAGTTGATCTCCGGTGATCATTTTAACTTTAACACCGAGTTCTAAAGCCCTTCGAATAGTCTCAGCGCTATCGTGTCTCGGTGGATCAAAAAGAGGCAACAATCCAACAAACTCCCAAGGTGTGCCATTGCTCTCCTTTGTCTTCTCGGGTACGGTTTGTCGACCCACGGCTAGAGACCGAAGACCTCGGTTCGCAAACCCATCAATGATATCCTGGGCCTTCTTCAATGTTTCCCCGGTGAGATTACAAAGTTCAATGATCTATCAAAAAAATGTAAACGCCGTTGGTTGTAGATTTCAAAACCTTTTAACTGGAAGAAACCACACGAAAAGGCAAATTATGTATTACTTGTTCTGGTGCACCCTTGCTGCAGCGATACCAGTCACCTTTGTTGTCGATGTAGGTGATGGCGGTGCGTTTGTCAACCGGGTTAAATGGTAGGAAATGGACCTCTTTGATTCCGGCTCTAGCCTCTTTCGGATCAGCCAACATGTTGACGATGCAAGCATCGATGGCGTCTTGGTTTTCAACCCTTGAAGCTCGAGCACCATACAACACCACCATGTCCCTATCGCAATCCTTGACGAAAACCTATAACGAATTTTAACTTTAGATGATCGAAAAGTGATTCGACGGTTCTATTTTAACCAAGAAAGAGCGTAATACATACCTCGATTAGCGCTTTGTCAACGGTTAGCTTGTTAAGAGTGAGGGTGCCAGTTTTATCACTACATAGAATATCCATGCCAGCCATTTCTTCAATGGCAGTCATCCTCTTGGTGATTGCACCTTGTTTCGAAAGGTGGTGGGACCCGATCGCCATCGTCACAGACAAAACCGTAGGCATGGCTATGGGGATACCTCCAATCAAAAGGATCAATAAATTATCGATACCGTCTCTATACGCTCTTCGTTGAATCGCATATATCACTATAATCTCAATCACCATTCCAATTGCAATTGAGCATATGCAGAAGTTACCGATGGAGGTCAATACTTGTTGGAAATGACCAGCCGAGTCGGTGCTGTTGACAAGGTGAGCAGCCTTCCCAAAGAAGGTCCGGACACCGGTGGCTATGACAACGGCTTCGATTTCTCCTTGCTTGCATGTCGAGCCGGAGTAAACTGGCTCGCCAGGGTTCTTGTTTACAGGGACTGACTCACCAGTTAGTGCAGATTGGTCGATTTTCAAAGTATCACCTTCAAGGAGACGAGCGTCAGCTGGGATAATATCTCCTAGTTTGACACTTATAATATCTCCAGGAACCAATATCGCGGCATCTTGCTCGCTCCATCTCCCGTTCCTTAAAATCTTGGCTTTCGGGGCGAGGCTTGCCATTAGGGCGCTAGCCGCGTTACCAGCGTTGTTTTCTTCGATAAAACTAATGGTTGAGTTGATGAGAAGAAGTGCAACTATGCCCACAAAGTCTGGCCAATCTGGTGGTCTTCCACCACCATTGGCTAATACAATGGCCATGATGGCTGCAATTTCCATCACCCATGAAAGAGGATTCCACATGAATCCTAGAAACTTGAGTAATTTGCTTTCCTGTTATAAAAATAATAACATTCTTTAGATGGAAAACATGTTAGTGATTACCAATAATGAATGATGTCTAAATGTCTAAAAATACAACTTTTGAACACCCCTAACGGGAAAGTTAGTTTATAGTCGTTATTTTGTTGAATTTTTCATTAACAAGTGATATTTTACATTTTCCAATTTAAAAACCACGCATACAAAAGCAGAGGTAAACAACCGACGTGCCTCTTTCTCCTCAAGCTTATTTGGGCCGAAAATGTCAAGCCTCTTAGCCCCTTCCTCATCGTTCAACCCATCTCGCGTACAATTTAAGATCGTGAACACATCTTCAACAGGGATTTTCTCGAGATCGATTTGGTTACTTTTAATCTCTTCTAGGGAATTATCAGGCATCTTTATTGCTGGAAAAAAAACTAGATAAATATAATAAGAATTTCGAAACCGAAATCGATGATATTAAAGATAAGATTAAATCGGGCCTCTTGACAATCCCTCTTTAGAGAGGCTCCTCCACCATGCTTATGAACACAGTAGAGGTTGATATAACACGATTAGAGGGAAATGTTGAAGCCCTTTTTTCTTAAGCGAAACCGGTTTCTTTATATCTTCTAATTTTTAATATTAATGGCCTTTTGTTTCTCTCGTTTCCAAAGAATTAGGACAATTTGCAATTGAAAATCTAAGGTAATCCACTATTTTCTTGCATGGAAATCGGACATTGCGCTATAAATTTCTTTATATATAAGTATGTACTTTTTTTGTGAGTTTTGTATACTGATATATTAATTAACATCTTCACAGATTTTATGAGTTTTGTAAAAAATTCCTACCGTTTGTTTATAAACATTTATGAACTTTCATTGAACTCATGAACTTATATAGTATCGAGGTACTTCAGCTGTTTTGTTTATTTTTAACAATTATAGCTATTTTTATTTATTTATATTTTTAACGATTAATTTATTAACTGACAGGTCACTGACCCACCACCTGATTATCTTCATTACTCGAGCACGAAACCTAAGATACTAGACTAACACATCTTTAAAAAAAAAGCTCGTATATCAATCTTCTCTATCTGTTTCGAACTTAAAAACCACTCTACAAAGAAAATACACTTTTTGAGTTAAAAAAACCTCTGACTCAACTTAACCCTCCTTTTTTTTGTAAATTTAAACTCAAGACCTCTATGTTTTAATGAAACCTTAAAATAAACCATTTACCCAACAAAATTCTTGAGTTTCTTTTCTTTTAAGATCCATATTATCTCTCTTCCTCAAAAGACATCTATATGCTATTATATGTCGATCTTAATCAATTTTTTAAAGAAGTTAGTTTATAAATTTTAACATTAACACTTATAAATATCTATGTAATTGGCACAGTTAGGTTTAAAAAATAGTGTTGAGGTTGACTTAATGTCAAAACTTGTGCCTCTTTATGATAGGAAAGTGAGAATGATAATTCTCATTTCATCACAATAGACATTAACGTAGACTTTGATGTTGAAAGCCTAAAACATAAGGCTTAAGAACAATGATAACAAAACAAAAGCCTGAAAATAAGCAGGTCGAATCAAAACATTAAATCCTCTACTAACATTTTAAGGTGCATGAAGAAGCAACATGTGATCAAACAAATACATCAACAAACTCCTAAGAAATAAAACATCATCAAAAGCACCTCAAAACCCAAGCTTGGTTCTGCGCCAATGCCTGCGCTTAGCATTGTACCTGAATTCAAATAAACAACTTGTTATAAAAAACGGCATCTTTCTTTAAAATCAAGATTGTTAGAAAACTAAAATTAACCTGATAGTGTTGTCAGTTCTCATTCGAATCCAGTGAGGAATGGGCCTGTTCTGCCTCATCTTCTTCGCAAGCTTCTTCTTGATCATGAAAGTCTTGTGGGACGGCTGTGTTTAAATAAACATACGAACACAAGATCACGATTTTAGTGGACTAATATCATATTCTATACTTGTACGCATAAGTCACGCTCAAGGTGCAAAGAGTAAGCTTTGGGCCTAAAAGCAATGCATTTTAAAAGCAAGACGCATATAGTGTAAGAATACCATTTTTAGGGGTCTTGGACATGTTTTAAGCTTGTTTTGAACTAGTTCAAGCTGTTTTTGGTTAATTCTAGGCTTGAAGTTGACACGATGTTGGCTTGAAAATGTGCATGTGTACCCGAAAATCAGGCTTCTGTGATAGGCTACGCCTGAGTGCTAGGCTCGTGCCTTGTGGACTTTTGACTAAATTGAGTAAAACATCTATGAATATTCTAAATGTTTTGTGATGGTTTCAGAGATGAATCAGTGACGAAGCGCTCATCAATCCTAACATAATGCTAGGTGACATTGTGTTCATTAATCCCAACACTATGCCGGAATCATGACAATTTGTTTCATAAACAAGAGTCTGTCTAGAAAATCATAAAACTAATTAACTAATCAATAAAATTAAATCGCAGTTTACAATGGAAAGATGGTCTTCAAGAGGGTTAAAAACCTAAAACACAAATGGAAGCTCGATTCAAACATGAGACTTCGGTTAAGGGAACTCACACACTAAGCCGCTCACTAAGGTACACATCCCAAATCTACCCTTATGCATTGATCTAACATGAGCTGACAACATTTCTATTGATTAAGATGCACCAAATCTAAATTCAACACTCAGAATCTGCAACAGTGATGAAATGCCCAATCTCAACTACACACTAAGCCCTACAACTGTTTAACAAACGATCTTAACTCATGAACGTAGTACCAAAGGCATCGACTTCACGACATCTTCATCGATAGAACGCATAATAAGCAACATATTGGGGATTTCTTAAACCCTAATCGTGATAAAAACATAAATCAATTCGATCAACAAATCTACATACGATATTACCATGATTGTCGTCGGCGGTCGGTGGAGACAGAGTCTTCTTCTTCGTCTTCTCTGGTGGTAGCCGCTGAGATGAAGCTTTAATATAGCTAGGGTTTGAGTGTATTCTGCAGGTGGTGAAGCCCAATTGCGTGTTCATTTCAGGCCTAGTGGGTTTTGGATTTGGGTCCGGCCCAAAACAACCCCATGTTTAATTATTTATTAAACAAATTGGTTGTTATTTTATCACATGATTAACCTAATCGTAAAAATCAGTTGTTATCAAACATATACAATTAATATTATCAACATTACAAATATAAAACAAACAAACAAAGAAACACAACCAAACA
>BJCO01810955.1:0-21689 GCA_018326465.1 Flaveria floridana
TATATATATATATATATATATATATATATATATATATATATATATATATATATATATATATATATATATATATATATATATATATATATATATAAGTATGTGCATGTGATAAATGATGTATATGCGTGTTTGACTCGGTGGGTGTCGTGGTTGTTATGAATGCATGACTAGAATGTTTATGTTTAATGGTGTAGATTCATATAGATACGTGGGTTTAGATGTTACATGATGGCTTGGGGTTATGTTGATGATCTTATGGTGATAAATTCGCTTATGGGTGTTGAACATGTAAGTTGTAGCTCTAAATGTGTACGAGTCCACATGTAAAAATATATATACCACTGTGTGTGGGTTATGTTTGTGTTAATTTATGTCATGGCTTGTAGTCTATGTGCATATCTAGGGAAATAACTTCATGTAGTATTTTAGTATGAATTTCCCTACATATAATTTAAATGGTTGAAAAATACTTTTTATATATTATAAATTGGGTTATGCAACTAAGTTAACTTGGTGTTTGAGTGTCTTTGCATGTGAAGGGGGCAGTCGATAGCTTGCACCAACCGAGACGTGAACGCGAAACCACTATGTTTTCAATAGCTAAGTTCTATCATTAACATTTAATATTAACTAAATATTAAATAAAATCCAGGTTAATCGGAACCAATACATGTGCTCTTATTTAATTGTTATTGTGCTATTTAAGGTGAGTTTTCAACCCCACTTTACCTATTTTCCTTGGGGGAAAGCAACGTGTGTTCTAAACGTATTTTTATTTTGATCAGTGTTACTGTGATGTTACTTAATTACTAGTGTTATACCATACTTAAGTCCTCATACTCAAAATGTTAATGTACGTGTTATAGCGAGGTAATTTGTCTCACCCGGCCTCTCACACCAACAATATTGTCCGCTTCGCCCACGAGAAGCTCACGGATTTGCTTTTGGTTGCCCGGGTGAAAACTTCTAAGGGAGGTCACCCATCCCTGGATTGCTCACACCTGAGCACGCTTAACTGTGGAGTTCTCCTCTCATCTACAGCCAATACGCCCAAAACACGTTGTTGATATTAGAGGCCAGACATTCCTTATGAACCAGAAATCTCTCCTGTCCACGGCCGATGTGGGATATGTGTAGGGTGTCACAAGCACCCCCTGTTTGGACTCATCGTCCTCGATGAGCCCGAGAAGTCACCATCCTTGGTGAGGTATGTCCCATACCCCGAACGGCACAGGAGTGGCTCTGATACCATTCTGTAACCCCGATCATAACCAAACCCGACCAACCGTAACCGTACCTTCATTCGAATACATAAAATAACGTGGACAAGGGTAATCAAACGAGGGATCTTACCGGTCGACGCAGGTTATTTGATTGATGACCGGAACTATCGAAAGCAACGACGGTTACGGACGGGTATCAAATCCATGGACTCGTAAGTGGGGATGATGATGCTTGCAAGATGTCTCGCGGTCGCGGGTGATAGAAACCGCCGAAGATGGGTTCTGCCGGCTTCAAAGGTGGCTTCGGATTCGAGTGACAGCAGGGAGAGTTTTGGAGGATTAGGGTTGCTTCGGTGATTGTTGAAGAAGGCCGAGAGGGAGGGGGGTCGGTTATAGTGGGTTGAGTTTATCAACTTTGGCTAAATTACTTTTAGGACCCTCAAATTTATGTAGATTTTATTTTAAGTTTAACTAGTTTATTATAAGTACTAAAAATAATAATAATAAGAAATATTCATCTTTTAATACTAATAAGGTTGATTAATCAGTAATTAGTAGAGTGAGGTTAGACAATGGAAACGGAGTTAACCTGTAATTTCAGGTCGTCACATTTTTCACCTTCCTCAGACTTAAAACCTTCAGTCAAAATAAATTTGACTGTTGATCCTATCACAAAAACAAAAACAAAACAATCAACTGAAAATTTTTGTGTAGATAATTTGAAGGTGGATGGTTTTGTAGAAGAGTGGGAGAGTGATAGTAACTGTGAGAATGAGAAAGAGAGTTTAAAAAATAAGAATGATAAATGTATCAAATCTGATTGTAGCAAAACTTCTTTGTTGAATGAAAAGCTTGACGTTTTATATGAAAAGAATCCAAGTTTCAATTGTAATTTGAATGCAACTCAATGGGCTAATCATAAAATTAATCTTGAAAAAGATTTTACAAATAGATTTGTTTCTAAAGGTTTAATTGAAGATGAAGATTATATTTTTAAAGAAATGAATTTTCGATTCTTTAAAAATAAACTTTATCAGAATGCTAATCCTGTGAAACAAGTTATGTGTAGCCCACATGTGCAACAAACTGGTTCTTCTTCATCAATTCGCATAACAAAGCCTGGTCCTTCTCCAGCTTCAATTCGAATCACAAAGTCTGGTCCTTATCCAGCACAATCTAAGACTGGTCCAATTCCAGGATCATCTGTTCAAATAGCCAAAAAAGATAAATCTAACATCTAAGTGTTCAAAAATCACCGTTTTCCTTGAATCTTTCTAAGATGAACAAACAATTATTCAATGAAGTAAAGATACGAGAGACTGTGTAGAAAGTTAAACCTAAATGTCAATCTGACTTTGGTTTTTATGACAATTTTCAAAATTGTCATTCACAGTTTGTTTTCCACACATAACAAAGAATTTGTTATCAATATGAAAACATAAATCATCTTGCTAATAATTGTCCTTTTCGACTAAAATCACAAAGCAGACAACGGTTTCATAATTCTATTGCTCATAATCAAAAATTGTTTTTCACTCGTGGAAAATTTTGAAAACCTTTACACACAAAAGTTGTTTATTCTAATGATGTTGAAAAGTGTGAGTATTTGAAAGATGATTTAATTGACAAAATTAAATTGGGAAGTGTTAAAGAAACTGTTGATGTACACAGCCAATACAACAATCTTAAATCCTTTTGTCTGGAAACAACTCAGAATGTGCTTAAGACTTGTTTGACTTGGGTACCAAAGACTAAGTAATTCCATTACTTATGAAGAAACTACCACAAAAAAACATTGAAAGCTTATGGCATGTAGACAGCGGTTGTTCAAGACATATGACTGGAAACTTATCTCTACTTCAAGATGTTCAGTCATACAATGGAGGAAGGGTAATATTTGCTGGTGACAAAGGAGGTCAAATTACTAAACGTGGTACAGTTACAAATGGTGTACTAAGTTTTGAAAATTTAAATTTTGTTGAGGAATTAAAACATAACCTGCTAAGTGTGTCTCAAATTTGTGATAAACAGTATTCTACACACTTTACTAATAAGGAATGTTTAATCATAAAACCGGGTTTTGTAATTCCTGATGAATGGATTTTGATGAGGACTCCGAGAGACAATGATACATATCTGCTTGATATGCATTGTTCTAATTCTTTGATAACAGCTTCTTGCTTATTATCCAAAGCCTCGAAGAATGATTCCATGTTATGGCATCGTCGGTTGGGACATATAAATCTACAAAAATATGAATAAACTGGTACGTGGAAATCATGTCAATGGTTTACCTGAAAAGGAATTTCAACTAATTGAACATTGTTTGTCATGTTACAAGGGTAAACAACATAAACTTCCTCACAAACCAATTGCACACAACTCTTACAACTCAATCGAATTGAACATTGTTTACATGGGTGTTTTTCTTAGCGTCTAAGGATGAGACTCCACATCTCTTGATCAAATTCGTCAATCTGTTAGAGAATCAGACAGATAAGAAGGTCAAATGCATCTGAAATGACAATGGAACAGAATTTTGCAATCAGACATTGAATGAGTTTTGTGAATCTAAAGACATTGCGAGACAATTTAGTGCTGTAGGCACTCCACAGCAAAATGGAGTTGCTGAAAGGAGGATAAGAACACTCATTAAAGCTGCTCGAACTATGATAGCTGCTGCTAAATTACCCTTGTTCTTTTGGGCTGAAGCAGTAAATACTGCAAGTTACGTTCAGAATCGTGTTCTAATAAATAAAAGATTAAATATGACTCCTTTTGAAATTTTCTATAGACACAAACCCAAAGTCAAATATTTTAAAGCCTTTGGTTGTTGTTGTACTTTGTTACACACAACCGACTCAACTTTAAAATTTTCTGAAAAGGCTGATGAATGTTACTTTGTGGGATATGCAGCTAATAAGGTTGCATATCGGGTTTATAATAAAAGAACAAAACAAATAATTGATTCATTTAATATTGACTGGAACGAGCTTAACATAACTGATGCAGGATCAACTCCATCATGGGTTTATGATTATAAATCATTGTTCATAAATTTTAAAGTTTCTAAACCTTTGTCTGCAGATGCTAATTCTCTCTCATATCTGATAATTCTTTAATAAAATCATCGTCCAAGAGTATTACAACTGCTTCTATATATATGTCTGAAAGTACATGTTTACCAGAAAATCTTTCAGATCAATTACACAATCAGGAGCCAGAAGAATCACTTAATTCACATTTGTCTCCGTCGTCTTCTTCAGATACTATTGATACTTCAATAGAAGTTATCCAAGTTCCATTTGCAGATTCTCCAACTGTGTCCACTGCTTCCGAACCTCACACTTCAGATGACATTTTTGAAGAAAATATTGTTTATCAATCTAGAGACTCTGAAGAAGTGATTGCAAATGTTGAACATATAACTAATTTTGAAGATGAAATTATCGCAGATAATATTCCTCAGCTTAGAATTCATAAAACTCATCCAACTGAAGCAATAATCGGTCCGTTGCATGAAGGTGTAGTTACAAGAAGTCGATCAGGGGCAATCAACACATGTTTGTATGCTTGCTTTCTATCATAAATAGTGCCAAAGAATGTTGAAATGGCACTCAAAGAAAATAGTTGGATAGAAGCAATGCAAGATGAGTTGATGCAATTCAAGAAATGGAATGTTTGGTATCTTGTGGAACTGCCAAAGGATAAACTTCTGATTGGAACAAGATGGATATTTCAGAACAAAACGGATGAAAAAGGTGTTATAGTTCGGAGCAAAGCACGTCTTGTGGTGCAGGGAATCTATCATATTGAAGGATTGGACTATGAAGAAGTGTATGCTCCAGTTGCAAGACTTGAAGCAATACGTATTTTCTTAGCCTTTGCTTCATACATGAATTTTAAGGTGTATCAGATGGATGTTAAAACTGCTTTTTTATACGGGGAATTGAAGGAAGAAACCTATGTTTGTCAACCTCCTGGTTTTGAAGACCCAGATCATCCTGATCATGTTTATAAATTGGACAAGGCATTGTATGGTTTACATCAAGCACCTCGTGCTTGGTATGCAACTCTGACTGAGCATTTGCTTGCAAATGGTTATTCACGAGGCGTAATTGATCAAACCTTGTTCATTCGCAAAACACGAGATGACATTATTATGGTACAAATTTATGTCGATGATATCATTTTTGGGTCTACTAATGAAAGTATGTGCAAGGAGTTTGAAGAAGTGATAAAGAAGAAATTCGAGATGAGCTCTCTTGGAGAAATTTCATTCTTCTTGGGTATTCAAGTTAATCAGACTGAAGATGGTATTCTCATTCATCAAGAAAAATATATTCAGACAATATTAGAGAAATACAAGTTTCAGGATTCCAAAGTAGCTTAACTCCTATGTCTTCTCGTCCTACTCTCACTCCAGATTCGTCAGGCGAATCAGTTGATCAACATCTGTATAGATCAATGATTGGTTCCCTAATGTATCTTACTGCAAGCAGGCCGGATATCATGTTCCCTGTTTGTCAGTGTGCACACTATCAAAGTGATCCAAAGGAATCACACATGAAAGCTGTCAAGTGGATTTTCAAGTATCTCAAGGGTCAATCAAAACTTGGACTCTGGTATCCTCAAAATTCCGATTTCAATTTAGTTGCTTATACTGACAGTGATTATGGTGGTTGTAATTTAGACAGGAATCGACTACAGGGGGATGTTAATTCATTGGCAACAGACTCATTTCTTGGCAGTGTAAAAAGCAGAACACTGTTTCCACATCCACTACCGAAGTTGAATATGTGGCTGCTTCGAGTTGTTGTTCCCAAATTGTTTGGATTCAACAACAACTTCTCGATTATGTTCTTAACCTTTATGACACACTCATTTGGTGTGATAACTCGGCAGTATTAAACATCGTCAAAAATCCCATTCAACATTCAAAAACTAAACACATTGACTGTAACAACCCCTCCTCGAACTTTCCAAAAGATATGGAAATTTTTCTAAGTCATGCGCCTGAACAGTGCTCATGCGCCTGAACAGTGCTCATGCGCCTGAAAAGTGCTCATGCGCCTAAACAGCGCCCATGCGCCTGGACAGTGCCCACGCGGCTAAGTCCTAGGCGTTTCAGTAGTGCTCATGCGCCCAAACAGTTATGATGCGCCTAAGTCCCAGACGTCCAAACAGTTGTCATGTGCACACACAGTTGTCATGCTCCTAAGTCCCAGACGCCCAAACAGTTGTCATGCGCCTAAACAGTGGTAATGCGCCTAGAATTTTTCCTATGTATTCGTGTATATATTCCACTTCTTATTATTTTTCCACACTTATCTTACATCCATTATGGATATTTAACAATGTGGAAACTTATTCCGGTATAGAAACTATCTTTTGTACGATTATCTGAGGCAATTTCGGTTATATAAGTGTTCAATACTTAGACATATTCGAATGTAGTGAACCCACACACACCCGCGGCTTAACAAAATAATAATAATAATAATAGAATACGAATACAATAAATAAAAATATAGCATTCTGCATGGCCGCCCATAATCCACCAACCAAATGCAATCTGCGAAACCCACTTTCACACTCCACCATTTCACTCCTTTCTATACATGCAAACCACCGTTTATTTTTATTTTTATACCTCCATATCTCGCATTCTCTATCTCTCGTATTCTCTCTAATCTCTCTCTCTCTTTCTTTCTCAACCGAGAACACACATACACGCACACAGACACTCTTGTTCATCTCAACAACCTGACGAACAACAAGGTTTTCCAGCTGAGTTCGAAGAGTTTTGCTCGTTTTAACCTCCTAAACCTCCTCATACGTAAGTAACATAAACTCTTGTCAATTTAATCTTAGTAAAACCGTTTGTATCCTATTCTAAACACTATTCTCACTATTCTAATAGAAGACTCTCAACCCCCGAACCTCATCTTCTTTGGGACTCAAACTTCATACGAGATACTATTCTTTTAAATCCTCATCTTAGGCCTTCTAGCAAAGTTTAACTCGTATGTTCCTATAGCCGAAGCTGTTAATCTATTTAAAAACAGTGAAATAAACATATTTATAATCTGGATTTGGGGTTACAGGTGGTTAATAATGATGGGAATGTATCTACTATGAGTACATTAGCGTAGATAGTGAAAAATGCCCGATTGTAGTATTATCTATGTGGAACCGAGACATAGTGACAGATTTCAGTAAGATTAGGACTTAGAATACCTAGACATCGAGTTAAAATGACTGGGAAACTTAGTAGGAAAATGGTATGGCTACGATACATTAGTTCGATGACCTGAAATATGGGAAATAACCAAAGAAACGAGCCATAACATGAACAACTTAGGACCTAAGAATTTTTCAGGCCTTAGAATAATTATTGTAGCAATAGAAATCGAATTTGGTGAATTTTTGGGTTAATATGTAATTTCTACGAATTTATTTAACAAAAGTAAACGAGTCCGGTCACCGGAAACTTGTGATCTAAACATCACCAAGTAGGATCTGATATTTTGGCTTTCTAACAGGTTCAAATAGACATTAAAAAGCTTAAGAAATTATTGGGGGGTCAAAATTTGTAAAGAGACAAACTTTGGGGTAGCAAATGTAAATTTTGAAACTTGAGAGGCCAAAAGTGTAAATTCTGCATTTCAGTAAAATTTCAGCAATCTCATGACCAGAAAAAATATTGGGCTAATCATATGTAATAAACTTATAAAGAACCATAAAAACTGGATGTACACCCGCCAAAACCTTAACTTTCCTAAAAAGGAAACTTTTAACGCAACCCTCTAAGAAACAAAGTCACGTACGCCCTCACTATAAATGACACTAAATTCTGTTTCTAATAATTTAGGAATCTATAGCTTATTACTTGAATTATGATTATAGGGTGCTAGGACTTGAAACTATCTGTGATTGTGGAACCTGACTGATTCTAAGGTGAGTTCTCGTGTTCCCCTTTTTACTTTGGTTTTGGGGATGAAGCATGCTCTTTTAAACTGAAACTATTATTTATGATACTATATGATGCTTATATTGTGGATTTTGATGATACCTGCTGATACTTGGATCACAATCATTAATTCTTTTGTGAACCGCTTGTTTATATGGATAGATCTATCTGGGGAATCCCCCACACACAGTGGCTCCCGCTACAGGGAGGAACCCCCACTGAGATCCTGAGGGATCGTTTGTGGCATGTGACAGGTTTTTATAAGAAATAATGGTGGACCGTCCGGCAGGTACGGTCCACTGCTATGAGGCTCAGTTCTCCCTGCGGGATTAACCGGCAAACTTAACTTTAGAAGAGGCAAGCCGGGACTGAGTGCAGGGTTGATTGTGACCCCACAACAGTTATAATAGATACTAATACTTTAACATGTGGACTTTAAGAGTCCCTTTTGCTTTTCTGAAACAATAACCGCTTGAACTCACCAACTTTTTAGTTGAGACAAATCTTTTTGAGCATGTTTTAGGTAATCCTTGATGGAAGTCTAGACTATCTTGAAAGATGCATGGATGATTTAGCACCCTGGCCTCATGGCATTTTAGACTCTACTTTGAATTTTTGAACAATTTTTAATGAATGATACTTTAAAATTATGTACTTTTGACGTGAAACAATTGGATGTAACCGGGCTAAGCCGTTTAGTCTCGGATTCCATTTAAGTTATTATAATGCCATGTGATTTCTCTACTTGTGTGCTCTTATGATGGTTTGTTTCCGCTGTCACATCCGTTGCTAGTCTGTGACGTCCCACCCTCCTTGGGCCCGGGGTGTGACATTGACATCCGTATACATTTTATCCGTGACTATTTTGATCGAAAGCTTATTCATTTAAACAAGTGCCATCAACTGAAAACATTGCTGATTATTTACCAAGGCATTTGATCATTCTCGATTTGATTTCCTTGTGCAATCATTGGGAATGATTAATTTTGGATAAGTTGCTTTCTTGAATCTTCACAAAAAGATTTTTCATTTTAAATAAAGAATAAAATTGTAATTGTTTTCTTTTATCTTAAAAGAATAATCAAAATTTTAGGGGGAGAAATTAGAAAATACGCTTTGAAAAATATTTTTGGCCTTAGGGTAAGTGAAGATTGAATTAGTTGTTAAAAAGGAATTTTCATGTTTAAATGAGAAATGATATTACATAGTTCAAAAAGAGTCTAAGTAATTTCAAAGGCTTAAAAATGAATAGACTTGGATTATGTTTGATGTGTCAATAGGCTTTGCTTTCAGAACTGAAATGATCATAAAATGAGTGATTAAACTTGCAGTAACTTGATATGAATTAGTGGGGAACATATCAGGGTTGTGTGACAATACCAAAAATATTCTAAAATAGACTGAGAGATATATTCTTGTCATACTCAAGCCTGTTATTGTTTGATTCAGTGATTATCATATATAAATATGTATATATAAAAGAAAATGCAAAAAGACATGCAAAAATAATATATATATAAAGAAAATAAATGAGCAAAAAGATGCTAAAAAGGCCATATAGGATATAAGATGCCAAAGTGCACAAATTAAAAGATATGTCTAAAGACATACATACTATATGTTATATATTTTCTATTTTGAGAATATTTTCTAATCATGGGATGCAAAATCAAAAGATGGGGCATGTCCGGATGGCTTGTAAGTCCTAAACATCTTGAGAGGGCAGACGTAAGTCCGGATGGCTGTTTGTAAGTCCTTAAACTTGTTAATATTCCGTGTTAAGAAATATTTCTCAGGCTAGTTATGCTCAAATAGATATATTTTAGGAATAAACAAATGGTATCACTGATCAACAATGCATGGTTTTAGTCAATTTAGGGTGACTTGAAATCTCGATAGTGTCTTGAAGACTAATAAGTATTTTACAGGAGTTCTGATCGTGGGATCCACTGAATTTATATAAAATTAACAAAAACATGATAAAAATCACTCTTTATGTATCTAAATAAAGACTGAAGTATAAGTTTAAAATAGACAAAATATATTGACAATCAACTTAACCAATTTCATTTTAAATATAGCTGGACAAATTCTTGACTTAATAAAGAACTATATGATCTCATTATGAAAATTTCTTAAAAAGAAAATTTTTAGTCAATAAATAATTCTGATCTTGATTTTTTATTTGTGTTCATTAGTTTGTTATTTTGTTTTATTATCATTTTATTTTGTTTTGATTTGTTTATGTTTTGTGTTTTTCTTTGGTTTGAGACAAATAAATAACAGGTAAAATATTGAAAATTGAAGATTCTTGAAATTAATTGGTCACTTGGTAAATAAAACATTTTTGTTTTGATTCATAATTGATGATAAAAGTTTTTAAAAGATGTGAAAAATTGAAAAGTTGAAAAATTGAAAAGTTTTTCTAAGTGTTAAATCTCAATCGCGCGAAATGGTGTGTCACGCGAAGGGTCAGTCGCGTGAGAAAGTGCAGTCGCATGACTTTATAGGCATTTAAATATCTCAGTGAAGTCGCATGACACCACTTTTCACATTTAGTGTTCATCCGAAACCCTTTTTCGCTTGTTTGTATCTTTAGATTTCTGAGAATACTTTGTGTGATAGATCTATAGTTTCATTACATTACATCAGGGTTTGATATTTAAAGGTATACATCTTTCAACTGGTTACTAAAGACATCCACATCTAAAAGGAACTTAACAACTTGAGTTTAAAATCAATAAAATGGACTTTAATGTTGAAATTGAAATGGGGAATGGATTTAGTTGACTTGGGCGATAGTTAGTGACTGATTAGTTTTCTTTGACATCGTGATTCTGTTCATCAATTTGATTCTTGCTTGAGTGAGTCGCTCCAGTAATGAACAGACGTGAATGAGGGATTTCGTGTGAATGGTGTCTTCGCGTGAAATTGAATTTCGCGTGAATGAAGGTTTCGTGTGGAAATGGTTTTCGCGTGAATGTGCTTTCGCATGAATGTCATTTTCGTATGGATATTGTTTCCGCGTGAACTTAAAGTTTTCTTAGTTTTGTTTTTCGCGTGACAACAACCTCTGAAACCAAAAATTTCTCTAAGTGTTAAACATTGACTAAGTGTTAAATATAAAACTCAAGTGTTATTTAATAATATTCGATCATAACACTCTTTAACATGGAATTTTTGATAAACACTTGAAATAAATCAGTAACTTGACAAAAGATTTTACATAACATTAAGTGTCAAGGTGAACTAAATGTGAATATTGACTAAGTGTTAAAATTTTGTTTGTGTATATGTTCTTTCAAGAGTACTTAACAATTTTTTGGCTGTGTAATTACAGATGGCACAAATGATTTTCAATAAAAATCATAATTGTGTGGCCTATCTTGATGAAGTTCCAGAAGGAAAAGAGTTATTTACTTCTATGATCAATGGGTTAAAGACTTCTAGGATTGTTTATGCTATCTCAGCAAATCCCAACATCTACACTGAGCTCATCGATGCTTTCTGGAACACTGCTGCTTTAGAGAAGGATGAAGCAGGCAATCCCATTATTACTGCTACTGTAAAGGAGAAGAAGGTGATTGTGTCTAAGGCTATTCTTAACCGAGTACTATTATTAGATGATCAAGAGGATGCACCTAAAGGTTTGATGATAATGTTGTGATGGATTGTCTGACCCGAATGGGATATGAGTATAGATATCCAAGCCTTGAGAATAAATGGTTGCCACCTTATTGGAAGTACTTATTCCATGTGGTAATTTATTGTCTTAGCAACCTGAAGGCAGGAATGGATAGTCTAAGTGCTGTATTTGGATCATTGCTGGTATCTTTAGTGGATGATATCCCATTCAGCATTTCTGGAGTCATCTTTCAGGAAATGCAGAAAAATGCTACTACTATTCCTAGAAGGAAATTTATCATGTATACCAGATTCATATAGTTGGTGATAAACGATGCTTACCCTGAGTTAGCTACACTTAAAACTTCTAAGTATGTGGTACAAACCATTAAGAAGGAGATTTTTACACATTTGATGGGAGCAAGAGGGAATAAGTGCTCAGGAGAAAGTTTTGCTAAGATTGGACATTTTGCTAAGATTGATGACATAGATAGAGACGTGGAAGGAGATTTTCCTATTGATGATACACAAACTGGTACATCTATATCTACTGGGACAGATAACATTGAAGAGGAGATTGATAGATTGTTTGATGATGATCCTACTCAAGGTGAAAGAGTTGAAGGTGAAGTTCATTCAGACTCAAGTTCAGAGACTGTAAGTCATCAGATAGGAAACGTTCCCTATGTTTTACAAACTGATCAGACTCCATCTACTCCAACTTCCTCCAGGAAATGATCTGTTGATAAAAGAGATACTGATTATATTCCTGAGGAATCTCCTAATACTTCAATGAGGCTTAAGCGGATGGCTAAGAGGAAAGATTATTCTAAAAGACAAAGAGGAAGAGGTGGTGTTATTCCAAAACGACCAAGAACTCAAGTGATTATTACTGAAGCTGAACAGACTACCACTAGTGTTACTGAAGTGATTATCACCTGAAAGAGTGGTGACTGAAGAAGAAACACAAGCTGATGTCACTACTATTGTATCTGAGGCAGTGACTGTTCCTGTATCTGAACCAGCTAGTGTTACAGAGTCTGGGTTTTTAACTCCACCAAGACAAGAGAATTTGGAGTTTGATGTTAATACCTTTCTTAACACTCCTCCTAAGTTCAGAGGTAGAAAAGAAATTTCCAGTGCTCCTCAATCTTCTTCTATCACTTTGGAAGAAAGGGTGAAGAACTTAGAAAAAGAAAGCTTCGAGAATATAAAGTTAATTGCTGAGTTAAGAAAGGAGAATGATGAGAAGACAAAGATGATTTCTATTATTTATCTTGAGTCAAGTCTCAAGGATTCACGAATTACTTCTCTTAAGCATCAAATGAAGAATGTTATTGATTATACTACTGGATTGGAGAGACAGCTGCAGGAGATGAGAGAGTTTATCTCTCAAACCTATTTCCACCAACCTCAGGTTGTATGTTCGACAACTATTGTTGGTGAGACGAGCAGGCGTTCACCAAGCCCATTCCCTGCAGTTGATGTACAAGAAGAAGAAAGAGTTACAGAAGCTCATACTACAGATACACAACCAAGTATTAGTGTTACTGAAGGTGATCAAACTACACCTGATGTACCTATTACTAAAGTTTTAAATCCTACAGCTTTTGTCGAGCCAGAGTATATAATGGCTATTCCAACTGCAAATGAAGAAGAAGATAAGGAGTTGGTTGACTATAGTGATTCTGATGATGACTTAGATGATAAAAATAATGAAGATAATAATGATGATGATGATAATGATAGCGGATATGATGATGACAATCAAGATGATAATGATGAGAATGATGATGATGATGATGGAGGTGATGTTGGTTTGTCTAATGATCAAACTGGTGACACTAGCACTGACAATGTCTCTGGGCCAAGTGCTAGTAATCCAGAAGGATATGAACCTTTGGATCCTGTTACTAAAGATTTGTATGAAAAGGAGTTGTATTCTTTTCAGCAATCTACATCTACCGAAGCTACTGAAGAAGAGTTTGGCTTATTTGATGATGTGGATGAGCCAAATGAGTATACCGATATATTTGAAAACAACTTACAAGATTTGTTCAAAGATATAAATCTAGAAGAAGGTGAGATCCCATCAGATTTTGTAAGTGAACCAACTCAATCGGCTTCAATACAAAAGGATGTTACTGGTCAGATTGCATTGTCTACCAAAGCTGGTGTACAGTTCAGAGTACCTCCACCTCCTACAGAAACACATTTTTTATACATCTTGAAGCCAAAATACAAGTATGGTGAACTTTCTCATGTTGTTAGCTGGGCATATGATGGAGAGAAGAAAATGTATGTGATTAAAAGGAAGAATGAAGAGATTGATTATTTAAAGAGTACTCAAGATTTCCATACTCTACGAGCTGCTGATTTGTATTCTATGGGAAAAGTTCTATTCTTTAATGAAAGTATTCATGGAGAAGCTGAGCTGATGAGATCTAAAATAAGACGGGAGATGAAGACAAACTTCAAAACTTTCAAGACTGCAAAATCTAAACTGATTGATGACTCTTACAGAATAAATAAAAACACTAAAGCTCCAATGAAGATAAGAGTTTATCAACATCCCAATTACATCAGAAAAGTTCCAGTTCATGCTCCAGTTCCTCCAAATTCGTTAAAGCAATTTATTACATGGAGTTGTGAAAAGGATTCAGGTCAGGCTGTGATCAAATATATTGATAGATCTTACAGAATCATTGATGCAGCTAACTTAATGAAGTTTGGTAAAGACAACTTGAACATGCCGCTACACTATCCTATTTCAGGTGACGAGTCTGTTTATTTTCTATCTTGCCAATATGTATGGATGACGGATCGAATCCTACGGAACAAATGGTTTGCCTATTCAGGATCATACAAGAAAGCAAATGTTGATCTTGACTAAGATTGTTTCACCGAGGCTAGGGGGAGATTGTAGAATACTATTAAAGGCTCGGAAAAATAATTAAAGTTGAATAAAGAGGGTTTTATTAAGATTAGTCTCGCGAAGAGGTAAGCCGCGCGAAAAGGACTTCCGCGCGATAATCAATGTCACGCGAGAACTGCTTGTTTTAGTATAAATAGGTTGCTTTTCATTTTTGTAAAGTTTTAGTTCATTTCTCAGATCATTTTGTAATTTCTCTGTGCATTTGCACAAGATTGTAATCACTTTGATTATCAATTGAGAGAATATTATGTTTTGATCCTTGTTATCTTCTTCCAATCTTAATTACATTCCGCATTCTTGAGATTGAGATCTTGGTTAATTAGTTCTTGGGAGAGTTCTGAGTTTTACAATAGTAGTGATGGTTGTAGTGTCCTGCGGTTCTAGTGATTCATGGTGGTGATGTTTGTGGTCAAGAACCGAGAGAGAAAGAGTCAAGGTTGTATCCAAGGGTGCTAGTGGTGATAATGTGGCGATTTCCATCGGTCGAGAGGTGGGTGTTATTATGGAAGTTTCCATGATTAGATCTAGGTATAGGTTAGTGAGGTGGCAACTTGAGATGAGGCTTAGTGTCTTAGTGGCAGGTGGCGGTCCAAGAGCTTGCTTAGTGTCCTAGCCAATTAAGTGGTTAATGACTTAGTTTTAAAGCTTTAATCGAGTGACTTAATCCCATAATGATTCGAGATTTAGAAATTAGGTTGATGCTTATGTTTAGGTTTGTTTGGTTTTTGTTTTGGTATCAAGTTTCCTTGTTGTCACCTTTGTCTTGTGATGCTTTTGTTAGATTCTGTATCTTAGTTCATTTAATGCATGTGTGATGATATACCTTTGAAATAACTAATCAAGTAATATTATAAGAAGTGTGTGCATATGAATCCATGCGCACGTAAGTTTCATGCATGCATGCAAGCATGCTTACGTACCACATATATATATATATATACATAAAACACATATATAATTCATAAAGGGTATTCAAAATAATGGGTAATATATATAAGAATCTTATTTAAATATTAACTTGTCTAACTTTAATTTTAGGGTTGTCACATTCTCCCCCTGTAAAAATAATTTCATCCCGAAATTTATTGGAGAGTAATTCCTAGAGTTGAGAAGGACTCATCTGGTTACTGACTTCAAATAAGCAGGGATATTTCCTCTTAATTTCATCTTCTCTTTCCTATGTAAATTCTGGTCCTTTTTTTGCATTCCACTTAATCTTCACTATATGTATTCTATTCCTCCTTAATCTTTTTACTTCTTTATCTATAACGTCTATTGGTTCTTCCATAAAATGGAGTTTCTTATCAATCTTGACCTCTTGAATTGGCACTTTTAATGTCTCATCTGTTAGACATTTCTTTAGGTTAGATACATGAAAAGTGTTATGTACCTCACTTAATTCTTGAGGTAAATCAAACTTATATACTACAAGACCAATCCTATCAGTGACTTCAAATGGGCCAACATACCTAGGGTTTAACTTACTCCACTTTCCAAATCGGATGATTCCTTTTGTGGGTGATACTTTTAGATAGACTTTATCTCCGACTTGAAATTCCAATGGCTTTCTTCGTTTGTCGGCATAGCTCTTCTTTTGATCATGGGCTGCTTTCAACTTATTTTTAATTTCAGTGATCTTATCAGATGTTTCTTGTATCAGTTCAGGACCTGTAAGTTACCTTTCTCCTATTTCATTCCAACACAAATGTGATCTACACTTTCTTCCATACAAGGCTTCAAATGGGGTTGTTCCAATACTTGTATGGTAACTATTATTATAGGAAAATTCTATTAAAGGTAAGTGTATATCCCAATTACCACCAAAGTCCAATATACAAGCTCGCAACATATTTTCTAATGTTTGAATTGTCTTCTCACTCTATCCGTCTGTCTGTGGGTGGTCTGCTGTACTCAGGCTTATCTGAGTTCCTAATGCTTTTTATTAAGTTTGCCAAAATCTGGATCTGAATCTACTATCTCTGTCTGATATAATTGAAATAGGTATTCCATGTTTGGATACAACTTCCTTCATGTAGATCCTTGCTAACTTTTCCATCTTATAGTCTTCCCTAATTGGCAAGAAATGTGCTGATTTGTGTCATATCCACTTGTAGTTCTTGGTAGTTTGGTTACAAAATCCATGGTAATCTGGTTCCATTTCCATTCTGGAATTTCTGGTTGTTGTAAATATCCTGAAGGTTTTTGATATTCAGCTTTTACTCTTGAACATATATCATACTTTTCAACAAATTCTCCAACTGATCTCTTCATGCCTGGCCACCAGTATTGGCTTTTCAAGTCTTTGTACATTTTGTTATTTCCTGGATGCATAGAATATCTTGACTTATGTGCTTGTTGTAGAATAATTCTTCTAAGCACGGTATTATCTGACACCCAAATTCTTCCCTTGAATTTCAGGATAACATCTGTCTTTTCTTCCAAATCTTTTATTTGTCCTTTTATCTTCAACCTATCTTTTTGTTGGGCCTCCCAAATTTGATTTAACAAATCCGAATGTATTTCCATTCTCATAGCACGAACCCGTAATAGTTTAATTCTTTCCTCTCTACTTAAAGCATAAGCTACTACGTTTGCTTTTCCTGGGTGATACCTGATTTCACAATAATAGTCACTTAATAACTCTACCAATCTCCTTTGTCTCATATTCAACATCTTCTTATCAAATATATGTTGTAAACTTTAATGATCCGTATAAATTACACACTTAGTTCCATACAAGTAATGTCTCTAAATTTTTAGTGCAAACATTACTGCTCCTAATTCTAAATCATGTGTAGTATAGTTCTTTTCACTACCTCTAAGTTGTCTAGATGCATGCACAATTACCTTGTCTCGTTGCATTAAAACACATCTTAAACCTTGGCGCGATGCATCACCATATACTATAAAATTATATGTTCCTTCTGGAAGTGTTAGAATAGGAGCACTACATAACTTATTCTTTTGGAGTTCAAATGCCTCATTTTGTCTTTCTCCCCATACATACTTCTTATCTTTCTGGGTTAATTCTATTAAAGGTTGAGCTATTCTTGAGAAATTTTCTTTAAATATCCTGTAATATCCTGCTAAACCTAGGAATTGTCGCACTTTGGTTGGTGTCTTTGGAATTTCCCACTTCTTTACTACTTCAATCTTTGCTAGATAAACTTGAATCCCATCTTGGTTAACTACGTGCCCTAAGAATTGTACTTTTCTTTTCCAAAATTCACATTTTGAGAATTTTGCATATAATTTTTTCATTTCGTAGTAATTCCAAGGTTAACCTCAAGTGTTGTTCATGATCATCCTTATTTTTAGAATAGATCAAGATGTCGTCTATGAAGACTATGACAAATTTATCTAAATAAGGTTTGCATACTTTTTTCATTAGATCCATAAAAACTGCTGGAGCATTGGTTAACCCAAATGGAATTACAAGAAATTCATAATGGCCATACCTAGTCCCAAATGCAGTCTTCGGTATATCTTCCTCATATACTCTTAACTGACGATATCTAGATCTTAAGTCTATTTTGGAAAAATAACTAAATCCTTGCAACTGATCAAATAAATCATCAATCCTAGGGAGATGATATCTATTCTTTATAGTGACTTTATTGAGTTCCCTATAATCAATGCACATTCTAAAAGTTCCATCTTTCTTTTTAACAAATAGAACTGGTGCTCCCCAGGGTGATACACTAGGGCGTATAAATCCTTTATCCAACAATTCCTATAATTGATTCATCAGTTCTTTCATTTCTGTTGGTGCTAAATGATACGGTGCTTTTTGCAATAGGAACTGTCCCTAGTATTAATTCTATTTTAAATTCTACTTGACGAGGGGGTGGCAAACCAGGTAACTCATCAGGGAAAACATCCGGGTATTCATTGATAATCGGGACACTTTCTAGATTTATCTTATCTAGTTTTGTATAAACTATATGGGCCAGGAAAGCCAGACATTTCTTTCTTAAACATCTTTGTTCTTTCTTACAAGAAATTATCTTCATAGCACCCATAGGTTTTTCTCCATGCAAACAAAGTGCTCCATTTTCCTTAACCAAATGAATTTTTATCATCCTTTTACTACACACAATTTCAGCCTGATTCTTACTTAACCAATCCATACCTACCACTATATCAAAATCTCCGAGTTCAATAGGAATCAGATCTATATCAAAACAATACTCATCTAAGTTTAAAATACAGTTAGGAATAATTTCATAAGCTTCAATTATTTTACCATCAGCTAATTCTATCATATATTTGTGCTTTAGTTTCTCTGAGGTTAGATTAAGTAACGGTCTAAATGTATTTGAAATGAAACTACGAGTTGCTCCTGTATCGAACAACACTGTTGCGTACTGATTGTTAATGAGAAACATACCCGTTACTACTTCCGGTTCATGCCGAGCTTCATCAGCTTGCATCATAAAAGCCCTTTCACGGGGGTTGTTTTGGTTGACTGGAGTCTTGCCCTTCAATTGTGGACATTCATTACGAAAGTGATTTTTGTTTACACACTGATAACATACTGGTTTAGGGTTGGTGGGGCTCTTACAGTCTCGGGATATATGTCCCTTCTTTTTGCAGTTATAATAGATTACCATCATGCATTTACCATGGTGATATCTTTGACAGGTACTGCACCACGGCTGACCTTCTGTCTGTGGTTTATTTTCTCGTGCTACTCCTAAGAAATTCCTTTACGGTTGTCGGGTTAATCTTTTCTTGGGGTTTCCTCCAAATTTCCCTCCCGTATGATTGTCATTCCATTTCCTTTTCTCCCATATTTTTGGATTACTTAAAGATCCATTTCTTATCATTTCATCAGTTAGACTCTCTGATAGACTTACTGCATCCTGAAAAGTCTTGGGCATTGCAGATATAACTAATTCTCTTATTTGTGATACTAATCCCCAAATATATCTTCCTATTCTTTTATCTTCGGGGGTTACCAGATGTGGCACTAATCTAGAGAGTTCGTTATACCTATCAGTATATTCTCGATGTGTTGCTCCTTTTAATTTAGTGCCAAGAACTCAGTTGCTAATGTTTCTATTTCATTATAGGGACAATACTTTTCAATTACCATATTCCTGAATTCTTCCTAGCTCATCCTGTTCATGACATGTCTTCCTATTGTTTGCATTTCCATTTTACACCAGGATTATGCCTCTGCTTTAAGTGAATGTGAGGCAAACAGTGTCTTGTAATTGTTAACACAATTAATAATTTTTAATACTGATTCTATCTCATCCAACCAGCGCAGAGCTTGTACAGCTTCTCCTTTTCCATCAAATTCACAGGGTCTGCATGACATAAAAGTTTTGTAGGAGCATTCCTTCCTAACTCCATTTATGATTTCCTCCTCTTGTCGTTCCCCTATATTGACATCTTCCGGTTCTTCATTTCTGTGTGATGTAGCTCCGAAGTTCAGAATTTGTTGTAGTTGAGCTATCAACGTAGGTATTGCAGCTTCTATTTGCTGAGTTACTAATTGAGAAATCCTATCATTCTCATTTGTAGTAATGTTCATAGGAGTTTCCTCTCCGAGTCTGGTTCTGGGTCGTCCAACTCGCGCCGTCTTTGTACGGGCTGAGTGTTTCTTTTCGGCGGCATGATTCACTATAGTTAATTATGATCGACATTAAAAAGTAAGAATTTATAAATTTTAGTATAATTTTTGTCTAACACATAACAGATAATGATTTCAAACACAAAAGTTATATATCATTAAGTTCTTATTCTTATATTTTGACATGTTAGATTTAGGAGATAATTTTTAATTCTTGCAAACCTAGTTCTATATCCTTGTAAAGATATTTTTCTTAGGTGTCTTTGATTCCTTAACATCCTTTTGGATCTTCCGGATTCCTTGTTGTAATTCCTTAACATCCTTCTGGATCTTTCGGATTCCTTGTTGTATTTTTTAAGCTTTTTAAGTGTTTGCTGGGCAGTCTCTACATGTGATATCAATAATACTGACAACCATAATAAAATTAGTGTTTACATGTTTTCTCCCCCAAAAAGAAAATAATATAAAACGGGGTCGTGAAAACTCACATTGAATGGACAGCAAAGCAGTAATGCGACATGAATGCTTAGGTTTCCAAATAACCCGAGTTTCAAGAAATATTTAATTAATATTAGCATAAACCCACGTATAAATTAATATTAAATACGAAAAATTAGATCATACGGTTTCGTGTTCTCGGTTCGAGTTCGCCTTAGACATAAATTTAATCAAACACCAATTCACATCAAATGTCAAGTGGTTCGTATATGACCTGTGTTCACCCATAACACCTACGTGCATAATTCATGACCAAGTACACACATGTTAGCAGAAACCCACGTATATATATGTATATATGCGAGCAACTATTTACTTACCTATTGTTACAAGTCCAGTCAATGCATATATGGATGTATATATATAATATTATAAAATACACGCATATATATAAATAACCCACAACATATCATTATAATATACACACCCACACATATATAAGCATGCTAACACACATACAGCATAAATAAAATGCACACACACTAACACCATAACACTCACTATGTAATTAAATATATAAAACCAAGACTTCTCCCACACTCTTCATTCAATTTAGAGCACATGCATACATACACCATGAATTCATACATGATTGCTCAGATTACACACTTCACACAAAAACACACACACACTTCACGGTTCTTTGGTCAAACCCAAACCATCAACATGCCAATTATATTAGTTCAATATACAACACCATCACCTAACCCCATAATCACGTGTACATCTTCTTAACATAGTATTGCATGCACATACATACATACATACATACATACATACATACATACATACATACATACATACATACATACATACATACATACATACATACATACATACATACATACATACATA
>BJCO01810970.1:0-23001 GCA_018326465.1 Flaveria floridana
CTCCACTAATGCAAGTTGACAAAAGACACCCTTATACTTTGAATTAGCTCTCCTTTAACATTGTATATCATATCTTTACATATATATAATCTATCGAGTTTTAAACCATGTTTGGTATCAAGTTATCCCAATGTTTCAATTTTGGATTGTAAACCCTTTTAAATAGCAAAAAATTGAGTCTTTTTTCCAGGAAAACAAAAGAATATATTAATAAAAATTTAGATAACAACATAGTATCACTAACCTTAACAACTCTTATGGAGTGAAGCTTATGAGGCTAGTAACAAAATGATAGTGTTTGGTCAATATATATTAATGTCATCTCATCGAAGCCGTTGCTTATGGTGGTTTTGCTGATTTATCTTCTAGGGCACCAAACCCGAGAAAATCTTACAGTTGGCAATTCGTAGCATACATGTAGTTCTTAAACTGAAAACTTCAAACTTAATTGCAGTGAAAATAAAACCTGCCAAAATAAGACCATTGCTCTAAAGAAAACCTGATTAACCTAACATGCATGCTAAAAATTAGATATAATGAGTGAGTTTTAGGTTATTTAGAGTCTATATTTAAAACCTTCAATACATATTAATGTATCATAATCTTTCAAATACATGAATCATTACTAATAACAAAATTAGTATATAAACTGGCAAGCATAGTTACATAACCAGTAAACATCACTAATAAGCATCACTAGTAAACACGTACTTGTAACTTTAGCTGGTAAACATGACTGGTAACTCTAAGCACATTGAATCATAAGCGGCAATGCACTATGATACCTACCATAAGGTAAAACTCTATGTTGTCTACTTTAAGGAAGATTTTATGATGCCTTCCAAAAAATACGACTCTATGTATCAGGGCTCTACGGAAGACTTGCAAGCTTCAAATGGATAGATAAATAGTTATTGTATAAATCATAAAAAAATCTCATAACATAGATACTGTAAGGCCCCCACATACCCAGTATGTCCCACTAAGAGTAAGTCTCGGAGGGGTATGTGGTGATCAGTATTTCCTCTATCTTGGGAGACAGAGTGTTACATGTGAAATAATAGAGGGGGTTAAATGTAATAGTTGATTAGTATAAGGGCTGTAAGTGAATTGTTCTATTGTACATATACACCGGATGGTGAATAGAATAAGCAGCTAATGATTTTGAGATTAATCTCCTTTTCTTTCTCTGGATTTCTTCTTCTCCTTCAATTCTTAGCTCTTTGGTTCTTGATTACCATTTTGTTCGTAACAATGGTATCAGAGCATTCGTTCCTTTGACTGTGGGTGAGAACAGCAACAACATCAACGATTCAAGAATTAGGGCAACAACGATCCATTCACTCGAAAGAACAAGAACGATGACAACAATTGGGTTCAATCAATCGGTTGAGGGAAACAATCAAGAAGTCTACGATTCAATTCAGATTCAACACAAATTCTACAGCAACAATAATGGTTGGAATCGATTCATAGAAGTAACAACCAATCAAGAAACTACCATGGAGAAGATGATGTTGATTAGACAAGAAGGTACGGTCTATGACTATTGCTGTGAATTTGAATTTTTGTTTCATCAAGGCAAAATTGATGAATATTATGCAATATATCTCTTTATGGATGGTCTTGAACTAGAAATCAGGGATGTTTTTATAAAGTGGCATCAATATAGTCTTTACAATTTGAAAGATGCCATTTCTTTAGCCTTGAAATTAGATGCAAATAAGTTGAAGGATTCGTTTTCTCCTTATGATCCAAATTCTTCTTTATACGAGTGCCACAAGGTGTTTGATGTAATGCCTGAGAATGATAATGATGAAACAAGTGAATAAATGGATGATGTTGTAGAATCAAATGAGGTTGATTTAGGTGTTGATGATCAGGAAATAAGGAATAAGTGGGTTTCCTTATTTTTGTATAATGAGACATCCATGGGTCAAGTAGAACTAGAGTTGAAATCAAATAGAATTAATGAAAAGATGCAGCTCACTTGGCTATTAGATTTTGAGATAAAATTTGATGAACAACCTTGGGAAATTTCATATGTGGTAGAAGCTGAATTGAAGATATTTGAAGTGGATGAAAGGGGATCTATTTGGCATAAATGGAAATCCAAACAGTTGTTTTCATGGCTTATTATAGATTGGTTACAATATAAGTTTGAACTGATAACGGTTGAATTGTTTTCTCAATCTTATCTCAATAATGTTCAACCCGAAAATGGATCTTCTACAGCAGTGGCGACTGTGGCATCCGAGGTAGAACCACAGATGGTTCGTGCAGGCAATGTGAACTATGGGCTTGAGGATTCGCAAATTAGGTCACCAGATGGATTTCAGGTTTCTCAATCCGACACTACTGAACCTCAACAAGTAATTTTTGTATCTGTTGATACCAACTGGAGGAAGTATGGGCAAAACAGGTCAAAGCAAGTGAGCACCTTCGAAGCTATTATAAGTGCACACATGTTAACTACCATGTGAAGAAAAAGGTTGGGCAATCACTTGATTGTCATATAACTGACATTCTGTATAAAGGCCAGCACAACCATGAGCCACCACAACTTAGCAGACGAGCTAAAGAGGGTTCTGATGTAAACAAACCAAGCAATCCTCAATTTGAAAAACGTGTGGTGGAAGAACCGGTAGTTGATCAAGGACCTAACCAGTTGATTAGAAATGATCAAGGGTCTAATCAGTTGATGAGAGCTGATCAAGGAACTAATCAGTTGATGAGAGCTGATCAAGGATCTAATCAGATGATGAGAATAGATAAGCCAAATGACGAACCTAATCCAAAAAGAAGGAATACAGAGGTCGGGCCTGTATCTGTGCCTGTTGACTCGACTTCAGCTCATAAGATGGTCTCTGAACCAAAAATTGTGGTGCAGACAAGAAGCGAGGGTGATCAGTATGTAAATGGCACTTTGAATCTGGATATGAGTGTTAAATTTGAAGAGGTTGATGAGGATATAAGAAACAAGAAATCAGGTCTTGTGCTTCTACTAGATGTGGGGCATGTAGTTCAAGAAAAGGTGGAAATTAAGTCACAAATAACTAGTGGAAGGGCACATATGCTTTGCCTAAGTCATCTTGACAAATTAGATGAGTATGGTAGAGTGTTTAGTTCAACAAAAGATATCTATTCATGGAACAAGAAATTATTAAAATGGATAGATACCGGTTGGATCTGTAATCCGAGGTATAAAGGTGGCCAGATTGTGGAGTTCTTTATTCCAAAACGTGTTTGCATTCTAATTGTAAAATTGAGCAAGTGGTCATCCACTTCTAGAAATAGGATCTGGATGCTTATTGATAAAGTGGTTGTTAAAGATTGGTGCAAGCAAACATTCAAAAATATTATTGTTAAGCATCAGAATATTGATAATCTTGATGTAAGGGAAATGAAGGAAAGTTCAAGCATTCTTCTCAAGTATTTTATGAGGCTAAGTTTCATATTAAATGCAAAGTTGTTAATGGAGGGAAATGAAGAGAGTTATTTTGGGAAATGAACAATACTTTGTGAATGCATAGATTCTTTAGATTTTACTCTGGAAAATGTGATATGTGCTGCTTTAACAAAAGTTAAATTCAAGTCACTTGTCAAACTCCTGCCAAAGATCTTACAAGATGGGTACAAGTCAAGTGAAACTTCTAATGACTATCCACAAGAAGTGGCTCGAAGTATAGATACATCTTTACCTCCAAAAGTGCAACCACAAGATTTGGAACTGAGCTTAAAAGGATCTTCAACAAAAAAAAACAAAACAAAACAGGGAAACAAATATGGCACAAATGGAAACCTGCATACACCAATAAACTCTCGGTACCAAGGCATGTTGTTGAATGCAACAACAACAGATGGTGATGATGGTGTTTTCCTGGTGGCTTTCGTTGTAGTTGATGATGGTGTATGAATTTCATTGTGAATTTATCTGATTTAGTTTTTGAGGTCAGAAATTTGTAATGATGTCCTTTACTTAGAGTCTTTGTGAGATTTTATTTGATTCCTGGGGTCAAGAATATTTAAAGGGGGAAGTATTCTTACATGTGAAATAATAGAGGGGGTTAAATGTAATAGTTGATTAGTATAAGGGCTGTAAGTGAATTGTTCTATTGTACATATACACCGGATGGTGAATAGAATAAGCAGCTAATGATTTTGGGATTAATCTCCTTTTCTTTCTCTGGATTTCTTCTTCTCCTTCAATTCTTAGCTCTTTGGTTCTTGATTACCATTTTGTTCGTAACAGGATTTGTGGGTAATGTTTGTTTTTTTGTATTTTATTGAAACGAAGATGATTCCACTCACCAGACTCACCATCGTCGAAGTAAGTATGAACAATTGAAGCTTTAATTGCTTTAAGTTTTGGATTTTGATTAAAGATCTTGAACAATTGACGCTTTAATAAAGGACATGATAATAAAGAATTTGAATAAACACCCTAACATCATATCAAATCAATCAACCCATTTACATGCATCTGATAAGATAATAATGTTTCATAAAGAATCAATAATTGAGGCTTTAATTGCTTTAAGTTCTGGATTTAGAGTGGGTATACTAATTGGGTGATACAACGGAAGCAAGGTACTGATTATGGTGTTCAATGAATGAATCAACTTAAGACATTGCGTTTGTGATTTTGTTTCACTAGCCATGGTGTTGATTTTCAATGGTTGATTCATTCTGGCAATTAAGGTTTGTGAAAATGGAAGGTAAGGGTAATATAGTTGTTACTTTAGAGGGTTTATGATTTAGAGTGGAAATACTCTTTGGTGAACGTACTGGTAGGAGAAGAGGCTCAAAAGGTAAGACCAATATCTAATCGAAGCAAATTTATTCTACTTTCAGTTGTCATTTGATAACACTCAAATTGATACCTATTAATCAAATGCAATGCAACATTATATGGAAACAACTGTTGATTGGTGAAACCTAGGAACAAATAGGCAATGGATCTTGGTCTTCATCTTCTCAACCTTGCTTGCTTTCTTTCATCTTCTCAACTTGGCGACACAGATTGATAACGTTGTATGTCCTTTTAACGTTGTTCTTCTTTTACATATCATGTGTGGATTTTTTTTCTGATTGGATTAGCTTCTATGGTGAAAGTTTGTTTTCATTCATGAAATGATAAGCTCTAATTATGTTTTTTATTAATACAAAAAAATGTATCATATTTTTTGTATTTTAGATAATTATTAGTCGAGTATTACTATTTATCTTTTAGAAAATTATTGAGTTAGTTTTACAAAGAAATAATTAGTTTGAGACATTTACTATTGGAAAAGGTTAATGGCATTCACCACATATGAATGAAACAGTGGTTTTGATTTGAAACCATCTGCAATTGCTCATGCATAATACCATAGATGCGATGAGGTAATCAAGGGCTCCTAACATTCTAAATGTAGTAAATCGCCAAGTTCATATCTATATCTTAGAACTTTCATATTATGTGTAGCTTATTTAGCCTCAGTACATTTGTTTATGTGTTGTAGATGGAATCATTATCTTATAGGAAAATGAACTTTGAAGAGTTCTTTGCAACGGCAATCAGCACATCTCACTAGATGCTCTTGAAACCTGGGCACTAATTTTAAAGGTAATCACATTACAAATATAAAAGAGCAATTATTTGATTTTCATGAATAACAAGAGTACATAATATGTTAGCTAACAGGAAATTACAATGAGAATCTTTATTCACAAAAAACATGAATCAATAACACGGACAATTAAAGACAAAATCCAGATATTTTACTTACTGATGTTTCCTTTTAATTTAGGTTTTGAATTTGATTCAATGACATCAGTGAATTATATTTATTTTCCTGCAACTTGATAGACAATTTACACAATTGAAAGCTGATCAAGGTATGAACACCATAGGCATTTCATTTTTATACAATATTGCTTTATAGGTTTAGAAATTTTTATGTTTGACATTTTAATTGTGTTTTCATCTACGGTTTTATGAATCGATTCATGGGTTATGTTTGGTTTTTTAGGTTATTTCTTTCTTATTCCATTAATCGTTTGTTATTCTTTATTACATTATGATAAATTTTCAAGGTGTGTCCGTGTTCAAAAGTTATAAACAAAACAAACCCTTTCGTATTGTATATAAAGGGTTGAATCTTTCCTGGAACAATTGATAAGATTTGTTGAATTTATTTTAGCTACGTTAGCATCTTCTCAAGATATGGCTCTTAAGATGGTTGCTCTATAACATCATATGATTCTCCAAACAGTATGTGATTCTGATGTCTTACATTGTAGTAATATTATGTGCAGTGAAGCAATGTCAACAAGTAATGGGGAGTTTTCAAACCTCAGCATCAAGAGAGAAAGATGAAGAGCCAAGGTTAGGGTTGTTTCTAGAGATGAAACAATAAGAAAAAACCATCATGAACTTCTTTTTCAAAGGGCGGGATCTGAAGCTGATTCATCGCTTGACAGCTTGTATGTTTTATCAATTCTAATTTTATAGCTTGTTATCCAATGTTTACATAAATATATAATTGGATGAAATTTGACATTTAAGAACCCTAAAATCCCCTATGTGATGAAGTGATGATACCCGAGGATTCATCTAAGAATTTTGATTTTTAAAGCTCATCACAAGGTTGCTACTGAAGGTACAAAATAAAAAACAATATTTGTTTTTTTATGTATTTGTTACGTCCTTTACACCATAATATAAGTTGGTTGGTTCATGCATGATTCTTTTTACCCATCACTTAAAATAACACACATGACACATAAGGTATCTAAGTTTTTACAATTTATCTATTATAAATTGCCTCCATGGTCCGTATACATCCCAATTGTTTAATGTAAATCTTTGCCTATATAAATAAAAATGTACTTTATCGGTACAAATAATAAAGGATAAATCCTTTGAGGTGGAGATATATTGAGGGTAACATATGCTTTGATAGTTGTATCATGAGAGTAATTGTATCCGAGAATGACTAATAATACTAGTATAAATTGTTTGGCTGTTGCTGAGGAATAGTTAGGTGAAGAGGAGAAAGCTTTTGCCATTTCAACTCATGCATGAAGATTTGTTAGAAGATTTGTAGATTATAGAGATGTTTTAATGCTGCTAATGTTGTCCACGTGATGTTGCTGTAGATATTTTGAATATGATACTTTTCAAGTGTTTGTGATTTTTTTGTTTTGAGCATTTGGGATTCTTACTTTTTGTGATCTGGTATATCATTGTATTATGTTAGGACCTTTTTCGTACGGAGTACTAACTGATTCTACGTGAAACCAGGTCAAATAGCATGGAATTCTATTTGATTGGCGATCTAATCACTGAGAATGACAACCTGATCGATCTAACGATTAAACAAACATTAAGAACTAGTTGGAATCGATCAGGAATGAACTATGAAGTTGGATGGACGAACTGGGACACTCTGGACGGCTAGGGTATGATAGTATTCGAAGTGTTCCGTTTTTCCATGAATTATGTGGTATTTATAGGTTTTCAGCATTCAGTCGTACGACTGAGCCATTAGCATGGGTCAGTCGTGCGACTGAGTCATGCGTTTGATACATACACATAACTGAAGGTTCAGTCGTGCGACTGTGTCAATCTTATGTCTCAGTCATACCACTGATCCAATCACCTGGTTCAGTCATGCGACTGATCCATAAGTATGGTCCATTCGTGCATCTGGTCCATAAATATGGTCCATTAGCATGAATAACCACTCGACTAAGTTGAACACATTTCAAAATTATTATTGACTTAGAACTATGTACAACAACCTCAAACCTATATATTATGTTCATACATATGAGTAATACTAAATACAATAAGAATATGATATAATCAAAGACAAACAAACATCAAAACACATATCATATTTCATTAAGCACTTGCATTACATATGTGTAAGAGATGAAAGACATTTACATTGAATTACATAAACTAGGAACATCGTGTATCAACAAACTCCCCCTTGGACCTAGTTTACCCTATTGCCTAACATTCTTCACATGTTCTTGAAATTTATTGTACTTCTCCTCTTTAGTGAGTCCCGCGTGTATCTCAAAAGTGAAACAGAGTCGTATAACGTGTTGGAACTGGAGAGCTTGTACAATATCTTGCGTATCATATCATAGTGGCCACTTGTATAAAGTATAAACATCATCAGCTGACAAGTTGGTAAGCCACATTGGGTCGAATACCCTAATAGTATCAATCTGTCCATCTCTGTTCAAAACTATAACGACATCCCCCGTTCTCCAATCATAAAACCACCATTTGAAGTGTGGAGTGAAGTCCTGAGGCATCTCCCATAAAGGGATCTTAAACATCGTGCGCGGGGGACTCCACTTCAACATAACCTTTGGCCTTCCAGAGATCGGGTCAACTTCTGTCTTGAATAAACCTCTTAGGTTGCTGAGGTCTGAAGTTTACCCATCTGGTGTGGTATTCTTTCTTCAAAGCCTTTTCAAATCATCCTGACATCTTTCTAGGAGTAGCATAGAGCAAGTTCAGGCTTGCTATTCTGTTGAGCTCAAAACCGGGGAGAGTCTTCAAATCGTGCGGGTGTCTATAATACTCAATCCCCTTCTCTCTTTTAACAGGATAAACGTTTAAATCCTTAAATTACGCCCAGCTTATGATCTTTCCAGATACTTTTTGATGCCTTTTCACTTTATATAACTTTGTATAGGCGTTTTGCTTGGGCGGTGTTCGTTGACTTTTTCTTATTCAGGCAATCCATTCTGCCTTCCTTTCCTCAACCTCAGTATCATTTGCCTATGTTCTACCTTGTTCAGATTCTTTTTCTTTTGTCTTCTCCTCAGCCTTATCAAATAATCCACTCATAAATATCTCTCCCCAAATCAGGAATGGTTTCTCCATCGACATCAGTGTACTGAGGATAGTACTCTGACGTTACATCCTCAATATCAATCTCATTAACCCCTCGGAGCTCCTCATCACTGATGACATCTACTTCAGGTATCATTCACAAGCTTATCAGGATTCAGTCTAAACATATCAGCGAGCTGCTCGTCCATCAGGTCGTGTATTATCTCCCCCTCTTTAGGTGTGTAGCTCACTGATCTTCTTACAATTCCTTGTAGATCAAGAATCATAGTGAGCTGAGTCTTTATTTGCTGAAGGGGAGCCACACCAAATTCATTTGCCCATATCTTCTATTTAACATGGTCAAGAGATAAGATATTAATGAATCATTGATACATCAATCATTAAGCACCATTATTTCTCATTAACATTACATAAGTTATAATTACACAAGATTTCAATATACATAAGACATGCTTAATCATTACTTTTATCCTGATCTTGTGACTCGACCGCTTGAGGAGCTAAAGTAGACGCTCCTCCATCTTGCTTTTTCTTCGTTCTTTTCTCCTTTTCTTCTTGATTTGAGGCTAATGTAGTAGCATCACCTTCAGGCTCACCGTCTTTATCATCATCATCTTTCTTCTCCTCACCGGATTCATCCGACTTCTCTTCATCATCATCATTATCATCGGATTCTCCGTCACTCGAGTCATCGCCATCACTATCTTCACCATCATCTCCATCACCCTTGATCTTTAAGGTTTCTTCCCTCTCCCTCTTCAACTTCAGCATAATCCTCTTGTTCTTTCTCTCTAGATCATCAATCCTCTTTTTAGATGTAATGAGCACAGATTCTGAGACTGAATAGCTTCATTTTCTTGAATCAGTGCTCTCTCTGTCTCAGCAGCTCTTTCCTACAGTTGAACCATCTGCTGTCGTTTGGCACTGTTCTCAGCCATCAGCTAACTGATCTGTTCGGCCTTATGAGCATCATCTGCAAGCAGCTTTAACACAAGCCTATTAAGGCTGGTTAGCTGCTCCTCTAACCTTACAGTGGGCAGAGTGGTACTCTGGAAGGAAGGAATAAAGGTGGTGGATGTGCTGATTTGGGTAGTTGTGGGTTTGGTTGTTGAGGTGGTAAAGATGGGCGGAGGGATGTGAGTGGTTTGTGAAGGTGTAGTGGCATGTAAGGCTAATGTGGGTGGTTGGGTGGTGGATGGTATGGTAGTGGTGGTGGCTAGGATAGAAGTGGTAGTAGTGGAAGAGGTAGTGGCAGTGGTGGTGGTAGTGGTTGTGGTGGTGGAAGATCTCATCAGTATAATCCTCTGTCTCTTCCCCTTCTTGCCATAGGGTTGGGCCATCCTTTTCTTCCTAGACCCCCTAGCAGTCGAGGCTCCCCCTGGGCTAATGGGCTGGTCTGGTGGGTATGATGGATCTGTGACCTCAGTGTCAACACCCTCAACACTAGTTTGGCGTCCACTAACCGCCTCTTTCCCTTTCTCGGTAGCCACAACCCTGCTACCAACTCTCCTGGTGAGAAGCTCCTCATCTAAATCATCATCTTCATCTATCGGGAAGTCCTGGTGGATGGCAGCTTGCTCGGATCCACAAGGAGCTGAAGAACCACTCTTCTGAGGTGGTGGAGGAATTATAGACGTGTCAGTGGCTCTTGATTGACTTGAGCCCTCATCTCCACCACCTTGACCATGATCCTGGTCATCATCATCATCATCTTCGTCATCATCGGGAATCATGATAGGCTCAACATCTGAGTCGCTGTCATCGTGGCGCCACTTCTTTCTGGCTGGCGCTATATAGTCGATGTTGGCCAGATGACTGAATTACCTCCTCACAGGGGGCTTAACCCACTTTCCCCTGTACACCTTCATCCTGCCTAACGTGGTGTCATCCATAACCTCCAATGACGCCTCATCATCCTTAAAGCTTGGGCTGGTGAGGTAGCTTCTCATTGATAATTAGCTGTAGAAACCGGGGGTACATGCAGATCCCTCCTTCCCCTTAGCCTCGATGTTCTCCCTCATGTAATTGAAGAACATCCTAGAGAAACCAAATGGTGGTCGAGCACCAACGCAATAAACGCATTCTGAATTTGGTTGCTCATCTCATCAAACCACCACGTCGGGAGGCTATGCACTTTAGGATCACATATGCCAAGTATTTGAACGGCGGGCACATATTGCTCTTGTTAAGCATTCCGGCATTGATGTCGCCGACATTGATGTCACCGGCATACTTGATCCATGGAAACCATCCTCTCATGGTCATTGGATGCAGCTTGGTGGGATAGTCCAAGTCGTCTCCGAGATCCAAAACACTCCTCAAGTCGTCCTCCCCTATGTCTATATCCTCTCCAAAGATAGAGCTCCGAACCCAAAATGGCTCAACAGATCGGTCAACAATACCATTCTCCCAGAATGCCTGCTGTAGTGAGCAGTAAAGTGTGCAGGGAGTAGATATGGCATTGTGTATCCTCGATCGGCATAGAAACTCTATGATCCCGACAAAATCTGAAGCATTTCGAGAAGTAGTGTTGAGATAAGAACAGAAGTTGTGCTTAGTGCTCATGGTCCATCTATCAGCCTTTTTACTGCAATACACGCAACAAACATGTTAGATCCGTTCACAAGAAAGAACACACGAGCTTGAAAAAATCATATCAAACTGGTTCAATCGTACAATTGAACTATACGACTGAGCTCAGTCGTACGATTGAGCCTCCGACTGAGCCTCTGACTAAGCTTAGTCATGTGCCATGACATGCGGTTGAGTCAGTCGTGCGAGTGAGTCACCGATTGATTCAATCTTGCGATTGAATCATGCGTCTGGCTTAATCGTGCGACTGAAGTTCATCAGTATGTCATGTCGCATATGCACTGTGCGAGTCCAAGATTTTGAATCTTTGTCAAAACAGTCATTTTCATATCAAGATTGAATTCATTAGACGCGCATAGACTCGTTGTTACACTCATTATCTATTAAGTTCACATTTAAGTCCATTTAGAGGTCTAATTTTGGGGTTATGTGTTTTGGTTTGAATCTTAAATCTTTTGGACAGGTTTGGTTTGATTTTATCTTAGCATGCATCATGATTTCGTTCACACAGTACCTGTAGATGAATGTAAATTGGCCAGTAATGAGAAATCAATAGAAGTCACACGGAGAATTTGAAAAGGGTGTCTTTGGTAATCGGTAGTTTGAGAGAGTTTGAAGTCAAGTGTAGGGCTATGTCCGACTGAGCCCTCTTTTTATACTGATTTGAGTTTTAGTCATGCGACTGGACCCATTCGGACGGTTTATACGTGCGACTGAGGTTCAATCGTATGACTGACTCATACTCCTTTTTCCAATCGCGCGATTGGCTCATTCTGATGCTTCCAATCGTACGACTCGGCCATCCTCATGGTTCAGTAGTGCGATTGAGCCATACTTGTGGTCCAATCGTATGACTGGGCCATACTTATGCTCCATTCATGCGATGGGCTTATACTTATGATCCAATCGTGCGACTGGCCCATACTTATGATCTAATAGTGCGATTGGGTCATTCTGGTGAATTTGACTTAGTTTGTTCCATTAATTTACATACTCATCATTGATATATGACATTTTAACCACTAATAATCTCAGATATGATCCTTTTAACTGAAAACTTTTTGATCACCTCAGACATGATCCTTTTAAATGAAAACCTTTTGATCACCTCAGACGTGATCATTCTAAATAAAAACCCTTTGATCACCTCAGACGTGATCCTTTTAAATTTCAGAAACAAGCTTCTCATAGTTAACATTCGGCTCGTTTTGTGAGATTCACAGAGTTCAGAATTGTTATATAGTCCGACATCGACTCAATACAGACAACTAAAATAGGAAAATCTTTAATTAAACTGAAACAAGACATATTTTTGTGTTTTTCATTTTAGGTGGGTTGAAAACATTTTAACATTACTTAAACTATTTCTTCCCCTAAGCATAGCAGCATTAAACATTAACACAATTTCTAGAAAGATTCTTATGGAATCATACAGACATAAACATAATCATTTGGGACCTGTTATATTTGTTTAGATAACAGAGAATATTATATTTACCCATCACAGAATCTTATTCATCTAAGAGTCAAAAGCACTAATAGGAAATCATGCTAGAGCTGTTATGTAGCACATATTGATTTTGACCATCGGGGAATGCAGCCACGATGATTGTCAGTATATTTGTCTATCTAAATCCATACACAGATTTTTGACACACATTGGTGATTATTTAGGCTTATTATTACAATAAGCATTTGTGAATCCCACACTTATATGGTAATCAACTTTCCTCAGGAGATTTTTGAGCAGTCTACGGGATTTTGACAAGAGGAAACTATTCTAAAAGCTTTTAAAGAGATGCCAAGTCTCAGGTCAGTGCCATCACACAGCAGAGAGGCGCAAACAACAATGAATTCTAGAATATTTATGTTATGCTTATCCTCAGGTTAGTTCCATCGTACAGCAGAGAGGCACACAACCTATCTTCTTGTTAGAGCAATTTTATTTTACATATAACGCAACAACAACATTTGTCATTAGCTTGATTGCATTTCACATTTTTCATGCGCTTTGCTCATTTTTATGGTCATTCGCACACATTTGTGGCGTTCATTTTGCTCCTCACCCCTTATTGGAAATACGTTGATTGTGTTAACCAGGGATGCGATGGAAACCCACAGCCTGTTGAATGATTTAGTTTTAATTTATTCACCAATGAAGTCTAGTAGTCTATTTTGTTGAATCTACCGACACACCATATAATGGACTAGCAACTCCTAGGTCTACTTTCTCTATGTAACCACGGTAACAGACTAGCTTACTATTATTTTTTCTTTATTTGGCTTAAACTTCTCAGACTTATAATTTTCTATAATTTTTAATATAACATTGTAAAAAATTTAAATCTTTTTGATGTCCCAAACAATTCGATCCCTATGTACTATCATTCTCCATAATATTGAATCAATTTCACAGATTTGATGTCTTTTTTTTCAGCTTACCTGCCCGCCTCTCTTTTTTTAAGTAATTAAATACTAACTACTAAATACTAACTACTGAACCTAAAACTATTCTTCCCCTAAAATTCTAAAACAGAAATCTTTTTGTGTTTTTTGAAATTTTAAAGACAAAAGATAAAAAAATAAAATAAAGAAAAATAAAATTTAATAAAAGAAAACATAAAGACAGACTATGAACTTGATTCATCTGGAATCACATCATCTTTCTTTTTAACACAATTAACCTCTAATAGATAATTAAATCAAATGTATAGATCAGTGATTATATTAGCTAACAATTCAATGAAAACACAAGCAAAGTAATCAAATCAAATATCAACAAAATTCAATGAGTTTATTGATATAAAGCAAAGACAATTACAAAGTGTAACACCCGGAAATTTCTGACTGGAGGCCCATACGCATGGAAGTCATGTGACTGAAGCTCCAATCACACGACTGGAGCTCCACACGCATGATAGTCGCACGACTAGAGCGTCCAATCGCATGGAGCTCATGCGGCTGAAGGTTCAGTCGTATAGAAGCTCGGGTGACTGAAATGTAGTATTTAAGGGGGAGGGTAGCCCTTACCCTCTCCCCACACTTGCGAAACCAAAGAGAAAGAAGAGAAACGGGAAAAGAGGAGAAGAAAGCTTGGTTCAAGCAGGTTCGAGAGTGCAAAATCGACGTGTAGCGGGTCAAATCAAAGCTCTAACCGAGGAGGCTACTAAGGTGAGTTCTAGGACCCCTCTTTTACATGTTTTTGAAGGATTTTCAGGGCTGGAACACATCTGAAACTATTTTCAGGTTTTGGGTGTTTAACCCGTGTATGTTTGAATACGTATGTGTATGGTGTGGTTAGATTGTGATTTTGCGTGTGAATGAGCTTGAATGTGGTCATAGTATGATTCCCTAAGGTTTAGGAGGGTTAATTTGGGCTTAAACGACGTCTGGAAGAGTTTGGAGGCTGAAAGTCGTGGCTGCAGTTCGGGATGAACTACAGTCGCTGCCCAGTTAGGGTAAGACGACTGAAGGGCCAGTCGCACGACTAAGGAATGACTGATGTTCAATCGCAAGACTGAGGCTCAGTCGCACGACTGGGGGCTCAATCGCACGACAGGTCATGCGACTGGGAGTTCAGTCGCATAAGTTCAGCCGCATAGATGTTCAGCCGCACGACTGAGGGTTTCGTCGCATAGGAGTCCAATCGCGTAGGGTTCATTCGCACGATAGGAGGTTCATTCACACGGATTGTATGCCCATTCGCATAGTTGCCCAATCGCATGATCCAGTCGCATGGAGGCCATGCGACTGAAGTATGTCCAATCGCCCAAATAGGGTAGTTGCGTACGAGGAGGGAGATAGTATCGCATGTATATGCATGATGTATGTATGATAGGTATGATGTAGCCCTATATGATGGTAATGATTGATGACTTGTAAATGCCGATGTTCCTTGCTTCGATGTAGGTCTATCTTTCCGTATCTTTACGTGTATTGTATATGAATGAATGAAAAGTATTATGTAACGTAAGTGAAAGATAATGAAAAGAGGAACTTGATGAACGAGTGCATGCATTAATGAATGAACGAATGAATGAACGTAAGGCTTGTAAGCATAAGTATGAGGTGAGCTACTCTGTGTCGCAACAGACTCGAATGGGACCCTTGTCGCGTACTCCGGTATTGCAGGAGATAGGATCCAAAAGAATGAGAGTAAGAATGGCTTGCAAGCAGAAGGAAAGGAGGTTCATGACTCATTGAGAGTTGTCAGCTCAACTGTGTGTGTAGTATAGCGTGTGATCTTGGCTAACTTATAAGGGGACATAGACACAGTGGGTGTTCAGTTTTGGTAGCTTCTCCGATACGTGTGATGTGGTATTTACTGTGTGCTATGTAGCGTGTGATTTTGGCCTACCTCATGTGGACTATGTAGCGTGCGATGTTTGGCTAACCCATGAGATGGCATGTGATTTTGGCTAAACCCCGAGAGATCTCTCACACACAGGGGGAGTAGGTCTTGGTGACCTCTCCGTTGGTGCGATTTGTGCGATATGTACTGTGGAACTTATAAGGGGACGTAGACACAATGGGAGTTCAGTTTTGGTAGCTGCTCCGATACGTGCGATGTGGTATTTACTTTGTGCTATGTAGCGTGTGATTTTGGCCTACCTCATGTGGACTATGTAGCGTGCGATTTTGGCTCACCCATGAGATGGCGTGCGATTTTGGCTGAACCCCAAGAGTTCTCACACAGAAGGAGAGTTGATCTTCGTGACAACTCAATTGGTGCAATTCGTGCTATATGTACTTCGGGTACGGAGGGGTGAAGGTGCGATAAGTAAGATAATGAACGAAAGAAGGACAGAACATAAACGGAAGAAACGAACGAAAGTAGTGAACGTACCAATGAACGTATCGAACGTAAGAATGAACGTATTGAATGAAATGAACGAATGTAACGAACGTACGAACGAATGTAATGAATGTATGGATGAAGGTAAGAAACGTATGAATGAAGGAAAGAGATTATGAACGAACGTGAATGATAACGATGAACGGTACACGAATGAAAGCTAATAAACAAATGATGAAGATAATAATAATATTATCTACGTGTACGTATGTTGTGTGATCGCATGTATGTAAGAATGGTTTTAATGAAGGAAAAGTATGTTTTTACTATAAAACTAGAACTCACTCAGCAACGCTGACTTTTGATGTGTTTCTAGTTGGCAGGTAGTGTTGCTGAGGATGGCACGGGGTGACTACTCAGCTCTTTTGGGATGGCATTCCTTTTTTAATATTTTTGTAATATATAATGTTGAATGTATGTAGAAAGCAAAGTGGGGTTTGTTGATGATTCGGATAAACGGGATTACTTAAGGAATCCTCACACCACCGCCATTCACTGTTTATGACTACTTCGTAATTGATTAACGATGTAGTACTTTGTAAAAGCTTTTATGATGAAATGAGATGTCTTTTCGAATGTTTCCGTTGCGATGTTTATTTAAAATATCTGTAAATGTATGTTTTATGTGCGATGAATGACCAGCTGTGAGGTGCCCGGGAACGGGGCCTTACACAAAGTGTGTAAGTAGTAGATTCTTGTTATCTAACCTACACATGTCTAAGCTATATATACTACCAATAAACAGAAAAAGGAACTAACTAATTACAAGACTAGTCCCTATACTATTACAAAGGATAAAAAGACACATGAAGACAAAATGTTAATATTTAAAGAAGCACTAACAATACTCCCCCTAAGATTGACATTGTCTTTGGTCTTCAAAATCTTCATGCTTCAATCTTTTTCTTCTTTTATCTTCTTATCTTCATCTGATCTTTAGTCTTTATCTGCTCCATTCTTCTATTCTTCATTATTCTATCTTCTCTTGTCTTGCACTTTCATCTTTAATCTTCAAAGAAGTCTTCAGGTTCTTCTTTGACTTTGAACATTGGCTTCTTTTTGAATTGCTCTTGACCCTTCAAAGCATTTGCAATAGCTGACTTGAATTTACCTGCAAGAATTCCTTGTTCAGGTCGTGAATCATTAGTTTTTATCTCCATTTGGCTCATTCTTTCTAGAGTCTCTTTTGAAAGTCCAGTGATGTCGATATTGGCGTATAATTCGATAGGATTTGAACTTTCCTTCGAATATACTTCCAATACACCTTTTCTCGATATACGCATGAACTCTATATCCTTTATGTCTTTCTTCACAATGTTGGCATATGCAAGGGCTTTTCGCAGAGATATTCTTTCCATAGTAGCATTCATCACGTTGATGATGGAAAGAAAATATTTCTTATTTTACCTTCTCAAATTTTTGAATAGACAGAAATAAGATATAACTTGGATGAAGTAATTTGAGTTCAAAAGCACCAAACAAAGTAATCATGTCCTCATCCCAGTGTTCGAGGTTACGAACCAGTTTAAGCTCAAAAGTCTCTGTATTATAAAACCACCTAAGAATTGGTTTTGACTTTTGGGTGCCATCTATCAATTTTAATCCTGGGGTAGTTATCTTTTCAAAATATATGTCACAAAATTCAACCATAAAGTGTTCTTCTTCAGATTATAACCCCTTTATCTTTTTGTTCTTCTTTAGCATAGAAAAGTATTCCTTATCTTCCTGATCACATCGAGTTTGAAGGAAATTACTTGTTCTAGCTAATCCTCTGCTCAAAAGCTCTACAAACATCTCTCCTTGTTTGGATCCCGATGGATTAATAAGAGGAAGTTTGTTTAATTCTTTTAAATCTTGCACAGGAAGTTTAATGATGCTAGAGTAAAAGTGATAGACATCACAAACAACATTTACTCTTTTAATAAAAAATGCATCAAAAATATCATCATACTTCTATGCGATATCTTGACACTTGGTTTCTTAAATCAGGAGCAATCATTGCATTCAAAAATTCAGCAACGGATTGTCCTTTTTGTAAGACAGTTCTTACCAAGTCGCCTGTAGATCTGGCACTATCAAAAATTTGTCTCTGTTCAGAGGAAGATTTATACACTTGCTTTTCTGAACTAGGAAACATCTTAATCAGCTCTTGTCTACTTTCATGAGCACTACCTATGCCATTTGTCTATTCTCTTGAGGTTTCAAAATTCTTGTCCTCTTTGTGATATCCAAATACTGAGGATTATTAGTACCTAGAATAATCATTTTATTAGATTTCTTGTTGGAAGCTTTTGACAAGATTTCTCAATTATACAGATTGAAGTCGTTTTAATCTCTTCCATGGATAATTACGAGCCTGCAACCAAGACCTTAAGGCAGGAAAACTCATTTCATCTGGGTTTGGATGGTGCAGCTCTGATCTGGGGACTTCTTCAATATTTATGCTCTCCTGAGCTCGATTCCATTCTCCATGTTCCATGACAATCTCATTAGGGTCAATTGGGGCAACAGACTCAGCAGCTATACATTTCTCATATTCATCATTGATTTGAGAAACTGTCAGCCCATCCAAAAATAGCCTATTGTATTTCATCCTCAGAAGATAATTATATTTGTCTTCAAAATCTTGAGGAATATCATCATGTTCTTGAACTGGCTCGAATGAAGAGAAAGTTGTTTCAAATTAAGCTTCTTCTATGTCTTCATCATCAAGTACCTTATCATACCAATCATCGCCATATTCTTCTTCAATGTCTTCTAAAACACCAATTTTCTCTTGAATATATTGCTCTTGTGCTCCTTGCATCTCTTATTCACCAACCTTTTCAATCCTTTGCAATTTTGTAGAAGACCCAGGTAAAACTGTAGCTTCTATGTCATCTAATTTTCTCTTACCTTTCTCCATCTCAGCAATCTTTTCTACATCAATTGGAACCATTTTAGACACAATCATGATTTCTGGAGAGTTTTCTTTCTGTGATTCCTTTGACTTACTCAATTCTTCTTTCAATTTTTCATTTTCTTCAAATAATTTCTTATGTTTCTCTTCAAGAAGATCATAATCCCTTATCATCACTTCAAAATTCTTGATGACATCTTCTTTGTCTTTGGCAAAAACCACAAGCTTTTCATCCTTGTATTGATTTTCTTCCTCTAATTTTTCATTTTCTTTTTTCAACTTTTTCATTTTTAAGAGATATATTCCTCTCTTTTAGTTTTTCATTTTCAGCTTTCAAATCATTAATTACTTTCTCTTGAGCAAGATTTTCATCTTTTAGTTTTTCAAGCTCATCCACATCCAAGATGTCTTTAGTTTGTATAGACATATTTTGTGTTGTGGTAACTGGTATATCTTTAGTCTCTTCTTGAGCTGTACTTTGAAACACAGGCTCTGAAAGCATTGCTTCCATAAAATCAAAGTAGTAAGTTTGATTTTGAGAGTCTTCATAATGCACTGTGGTTTCAGCATGCACATTTACATCTAAATCTTCATCTTGTGATTCATTTAGAGTTTCCTCATGCATGACACCAGCAGATGTTCCTTCAACCAAGTCATGGGTCTTAGAAACATGATCAGAAGCAGTTCTCTCACTACTAAATGAGTGATGTGCTTCAGTAGCACCATCAGCACCATCATCATCATCACTATCATCATCTTCTTCAGATGAGCTCTCAGTAGAATCATCATCCTCATCATCATCTTCTTCATCAAAATCATCAATCATCTCATCCACAATATCTTCAGTTACATCATTTGGATCTATAGGTTCATCTTCAGTCAAGTGGAAGTGTTGTTGATTGATGTCTATATTATCCATTGCAACATTCCTTATGTAGTCAGAAAGTGGAATGTTTGGGGCACCTATAATGACAGCAAGTCTTTTGTAATCCACTTCAGACATGTGCTCTAATTGCAATTTATCACCTTCCACACCATCAACGTAAAGATCAGGATTATCTTCATTAATCAGCAGCTGATGGAAACTAGGATACATCAAGTACGTATGTCTCCTTCCTCTTTCTAGATTAAAGATGAACCATTCATGGTCTATTTTGCCATGTTAAATCTCCTGTTGGTGGCCAAAGCAATGATTGGAGATGCAATATCCACAGGAAATGAATCCTAGCCAGCACTCCTCTTAGACATGCACTGCTGAAAGATATAGCATAATAATTTCCAGTGATTATACACCCTTGCCCTATAGAATTGCTTCTTTGGGAAGTGATCAGGATGACCCATCTGTAAAAATACATCCCTACATTCGTTGAATGTATACTCAGCTAGATCTTCAGCTTCATTCTCTCCAAGTCTAAGAGCTATACGAATGGCTTGCTCTGAGACTTCAAGTATTCTATCATTAGTGATAAATGCCCTCACCACTTTATTTCCAGCCTCATCTAATTCAACTTCAGTTGTTCTCCAGAATCTTTTAATTAGTCTTGCATGAATCATAGGCCTTGCACACATTGCATAGACATATTTAGTCCTTAGTAAGAATCTGATCATTTCTTCATAACCAGTGGCTTCTCTACAATCTTCATCTAAGAATGCAGTGACATTATGCTTTGGCTCAAACTTTAATTCTGCCATCTGCACAAACAAACACACAAGTTTAGTTAATATGATGAATTTGAAATGATTTGATTATTGTTAAACTTTGAATTAATATACATGAATTAATATATTTTAAAACGCTTAGGTTTTATTTACCATCAAGTGTAATTAATTAATTTCTAGAATTAATTAAAATTCCATCAAAATCATATTGATAACACTTTGTTGTATTATTGATTTAAAACATATTAATTCAATCAACATTGATCAAAGTTAATTTTCAATTAAGTTCTTATGAATTATTAATTAATTTTTTTTATTTAAAATATGTATTATCAAATTTTTTTTGAAACTGTTCGTCTTCTTCATTTGAATGAAGATGAATACCTTAAAATCGATGTTCATGAAAACACCAGTTTCATATGTCAAACTGTTCGAAATTCGATGTACATCAATAATATTATTGGGTTTGTTGGACCATTATCAAAGTAGTTTAACCATTTTAAACATGAAAAACGCAGCTGAATAAAACCTTCATCTTATGATTTATAATCTAAAAATTAAGGTAAATAACATGAGATCAACAAACCCAATATCATAGGATCATATATATGTGTATGAACTAGCTATTAAGAACCAATAACAACCAAAACAAGATAAACAAACCACCTTTGTAAACCTGCTGAAAAATGAGATTTGGATGAAGAAGATGAGGTTCTTGAATGACCAAAACACCAAGGAGAGGTGTCCTCAAGCTTGTATACCCGCAAGCCTCAAGCAAAAGACTTTGTTGCTAGGATTTAGACACGAAAATCGAAATAAAGAGGCTGCGGAAAACCCTTTTGCCAGCCTTGTTTATCTTCTTAGATGAGAGAAAAAGATGATTCTTGCATGTATGAAAGAGAGTGAAAATTGGAGAGTGTGACTAATTCAAGTGGGGTGTGCTTTCAAGGCAACAAAAAAGACCAAACATGCCCCTAAAGGGGCGGCCGAAAACCTTGTTTAAAATCGGTTCCCCCCATTTTAAACACCAACTTAATTTGTGAACTAGTTATATTATTAGTTATATAATTAACCTCTTAAATATATAACTTAAACACACTATTATTATTTGATGTTATTTAACAAACTTAAATAACATTATAAATAATGTCCATGAACAAAATACCCTTATAAGTTGTTCTTTCTCACATACAAATTATTTAGAAAATCCATTTTCTAAATCGGTGTAATTATTTAATTGCATGATCATATCATCAATTAAATACATATTGGTGTTTGCCAAACTTGCTATCGGGTATGACCCGACTTGGATCATAACGTACTAACCACATCAATGTTCTATGGGTCTTGGGTATAAAATCCAACAATCTCCCACTTACACAAGATTCATAGAAGATTGATGCGAGTAGTAAATACCGCCTAACAACGGTTTACTACCCTTAATACGCATGACTAAAAGCCATTAAATAACATCATCCCCTTCAAGTATCCAACTTGAAACGATTTAGGTGAATTAATCATTTATCCTTTTGTTGCAGATGTCATCTTAAATCCAAGGACACAGAATGACCATTCCTTGTTGATTTAACTTAATTAGGCCTTAGACATCTTACTCTCAACGAATAAGAGGAACAAATTCCATCTTGACTACATATGTTTTTCACAATCACCTCGTGTCACACCTGAACATAGCCTTATGTATTGTCCATTATTTTAGAGCAGCGAAGAACTAGCTCAAGGTATGACATATTGGTGAATATCAAAACCCAATATGTATCTCAGGTCGGAGGATACCAAATGATATTTACCTTTACTCAGATTTACTTATGATCAATCTAAAAGATTCCATGTAGTAAAATTTGAGACGCGGGTCAGTCCAATATTCGTATCCCACGAATATCTATGAACCTTGGCAGCAACCAATTGCTCTATATTCATGCCTTATGAATATCCACCAATCCATGTTCATAGTAGTCTTACGTTCATATTTGCTCCCACAAACATGATAGACTATGGACATTTAGAATAATTAACATATTCATGGATGTATACATGCTAAAATGAACATAACTCAAAATATCACAAATATATATGAAAGAGTTAAATATTACATTGTTCCAAGCTTTTAAATAC
>BJCO01811019.1:0-19260 GCA_018326465.1 Flaveria floridana
GCATTATGTGCGTGTGCTATTTGACTTATGTGTTCTTAGTATATTTAGATACTGATGTAGTCAGGATAGGAAATGCTTAGGGTGTGAAGAGTAAAGTAAGTGGCTAATCACAACTGGCCACTGTTATTAGGGACTTACTATACTTAACACAAACCAAGCTATTACCTTGAATGAATGCATTAGTGTTTGAATCTTATAGTGTTAGAGGATGGCTGGACAAAAATCTTCGAAGGATTCTAGGGGTAGAGGTCATGGTGGACATGGTGCTGAGCCACTTGTTACCAGAAGTGGTGCTAAGGCTACTGAGACAGCTCATGAGAACCCTGAGGTTCATGGTTGGAGTAAGGAGAATGAGATTGCTAGTTTGAATGCCTCAGCTAGAGAGGCGATTGTTGATGAGGTGCACCAGGTCATGCAGACAGTCTTACCGTCTGTGGTGACCAAAGTTATCAGAGCAGTGAGGAGTGAAGAGAGAAAGTAGAAGGAGGATAAGAAAGGATCAACAGGGAAGGAGAGAAAGGGGGAGAAGGAAGATCCTGGGTCTGATACAGTGCTGTCCAGTGATGAGAAGGATGCTTCTGTGGAGGTGACGACTAAGGGGTGTAGTTATAGGGCATTCCAACGGTGTAAACCCCCGACCTTCGATGGCAGCGGTAATCCTGTTGCTGCTCACCTCTGGGTGAGGGAGATGGAAGCGGTGCTGGAGATTAGTAAGTGTCGTAAAGACCAGAAGGTGAAGTTCGCTACTCACTCTTTTGTTGACTCAACGTTGTGTTGGTGGGACAACATTGTCCAAGCTGAGGGTGCTAGGGCCATCGGGAAGATGCGATGGAGAGAGTTGAAGAAGTTGGTGATCGATGAATTTCTAGTCCTCACCGGGAACTTGACAAGATCAAGAGAGTGTTCCTGCAACTCGAGGCGGGAACTATGACCCACCAGCAATACACCACCAAATTCAAAGAAACGGCAAGCCTGGTGCGGATCAGGTGACGCCAGTGTCGAGGAAGATCAAGAGGTACATCCATGGATTGCCGGCTGACATTCACAGGCATCTGATTGTTGCTAAGCCAGGTACCTTTCGATCGGTTATAAACCTGGCGGGTAGGTTGTATGATGAGCGGGAGGAGACGGTGGTGCAGGTGAAGAAGACGAGTGGTGGTGATAAGAACTGGAATGGGAAGAGGTTTGGACGTGGTGGTTTCGTTCCAAACAACAAAAAGATAAAGATGGATGATCGTAGGGCGTCATCAAGTTCGGAGCTGAGGAAGTGCGGTAAATGTGGAAGGGAGCATACCGGTGAGTGTAGGTTAGGATTGAATGTATGCTTTAAGTGTAGCAAACCTGGCCACATTGCTAGAGACTGTAGGGTGCCGAGGTGTTATAACTGTGCCGAGGAGGGCCACGTGAGTAATGATTGCAAGAAGCCGAGAGCGGAAAACTCTAGGGCGAAGAAGAAGACTGAAGAAGGAGGACAGAGGGCAAGTGCTAGAGCCTTCACGATGACCAAGGAGGAAGCTAGAGTGGACCCCGATGTCGTGTCCGGTATGTTTCTTGTGAACCAAACTTGTGCCTCTGTATTATTTGATTCTGGTGCTAGTAAGAGTTTTATTTCTACTACTTTCTATGATAAGTTGTCTGCTAGTAGTAAAAGCATTAGTGAGCCATTTAATGTAGAAACTGCTATTGGTAAGTCCACTAGAATTACTGATATAATAGGGGACTGCAACATAGAACTAGAAGGTCATAGGTTTTCTGCCAATTTACATATGATGCCCCTAGGTGGATTCGATGTAGTACTAGGGATGGATTGGTTAGCAACCTATGAAGCAAACATCATGTGTCGCAAGAAGATGAATCGACTAGTTGCGCCCGATGGAAGTTCGGTGACGGTTTATGGAGATCGCGTTACTACGATTCCGAAGGTGATTTCGATGGCGGTGGCGAGGAAGTGCATGAGACGTGGATGTAGGGCCTATCTAGCCTACGTGAAAGATGTGGACGCATCCGTACCATAACTATCCGACGTGCCAGTGGTGCGTGATTTCCCAGACGTGTTTCCCGAAGACTTACCAGGTGTGCCACCGGATCTTGAAATTGAGTTCCAGATTGATCTGGTACCTGGTGCTCAACCCGTTGCAAAGCACCGTATCGATTAGCTATTATCGAGATGAAGGAGCTGATGGCTCAATTGCAGGAGCTGATGGATAAAGGGTTTATCCGACCGGGCATCTCTCCCTGGGGTGCTCCGGTATTGTTTGTGAAGAAGGACGGTAGTATGCGGATGTGCATCGACTACCGAGAGCTGAACAAGTTGACGGTAAAGAATCGGTATCCATTACCGAGGATTGATGACTTGTTTGATTAGCTGCAAGGTGCGAGTTGGTTCTCAAGGATAGATCTTCGATCTTGTTACTATCAGCTGAAGGTGAAGGAGCAAGATATCCCTAAGACAACTTTTCATACGCATTATGGACACTACGAGTTCCTCGTTATGTATTTTGGATTAACTAACGCGCCAGCTGCCTTTATGGATTTAACGAACTGAGTGTCTCAGCCAATGTTAGATAAATCAGTAATTGTGTTTATTGACGATATCCTAATTTATTCGAGAAGTGAAGAAGAACATGCCGGCCACATACGCGAAGTGTTAGAGACACTTAGAAGAGAAAAGTTGTATGCTAAATTCTCTAAGTGTGCTTTTTGGTTACGACAGGTGCAATTTTTGGGTCACGTGGTGAACGTTGAGGGAATTATGGTAGACCCGCCAAAGGTTAAGGCGGTGATGCAATGGAAGTCTCCAAAGGCGCCATCTGAGAGTCGTAGTTTCTTGGGTTTGGCGGGATACTATAGAAGGTTCATCCAAGACTTCTCCAAGATAGCCTCACCTTTGACCAAATTGACTCGCAAGGATGTGAAGTTTGTGTGGGCCCGAGAGCAGGAGTGTGCTTTTGAGGAGTTGAAGGCGAGATTGACTCATGCTGCTGTCTTGACATTACTCGAAGGGAGTGAAGACTTAGTGGTATATTCAGATGCTTCCTATTCGGGACTAGGTTGTGTGTTAATGCAACAGGGAAGGGTGATAGCATATGCGTCTTGACAGCTGAACACCCACGAAGTCAACTACCCTACACATGATTTGGAACTAGCGGCTGTGGTTTTCATGTTGAAGATTTGGAGGCACTACTTATACGGGACGAAGTGTACCATCTTCACCGACCACAAGAGCTTGAAGTACTTCTTTAAACAAAAGGATCTCAACATGAGGTAAAGGAGATGGTTAGAGCTCATCAAAGATTATGACTTTGAGATCCATTACCATCCGGGAAAGGCCAACGTTGTGGCCGATGCTCTGAGCCGAAATGAGAGACCCGGGCCGATTCGGGTGAAGGCGTATCAGTTAGTGATGACCTTGGACGTGATGACCTAAGTGAAAGAATTTCAAGAGGAGGCATTGAAAGAAGACCGCCTTAACTCTGAAAGAATGAGAGGTCTGGTCTCGGAGATGGGGGAAAATACCCATGGGGTGAGAACCCGAAATGGACGAATGTGGATCCCTCGTTATGGAGACCTGCGAGGGTGGATCATGGATGAAGCTCATAAGACTCGATACTCGATTCATCCCGGTGCCACAAGGATGTATCAGGATATGAAGAAGGATTATTGGTGGCCGGATATGAAGCGTGATATAATAGAGTACGTGAGCAAGTGCCTTACTTGCTTGCAACTAAAGGCGGAACACCAGAAGCCATACGGGAAGATCCAACCGTTGGATATACCTGAGTGGAAGTGGGAGCACATCACCATGGACTTCATTATGAAGTTACCCCACACGACGAGAGGACACGATACCATCTGGGTGATTGTTGATCGTCTAACGAAGAGTGCTCACTTCCTACTGATCCGCTAGACGTATTCATCTGAGAGATTGGCTGATCTATTCATCAAGGAGATTGTAGCTCGTCATGGTGTTCCGGTGTCTATCGTGTCTGATCGTGACACTCGTTTTACATCCAAGTTTTGGAAGAGATTTCATGATGCGATGGGGACAAGGCTACATATTAGCACAATATATCATCCTCAGATGGACAGTCAGTCTGAGAGAATGATCCAGACACTCGAGGATATGCTTCGAGCATGCGTGATTGATTTTGGAGGAAGTTAGGACGATCACTTACCGTTAGTAGAATTCTCGTATAATAACAGTTATCACGCCAACATTGGTATGCCACCTTATGAGATGCTAAACAGTAGGAGGTGTAGGACACCCATATGTTGGGGTGATGTCGGAAAAAAAGAGCTGGGGAGCCTTAAGGTGATCGAGGCTACCATTGAGAAGTTAGAAAGGATCAAATCCTTCACGAAAGCGGCGAAGGATCGACAAAAGTCATACGCCGATAAGAGGCATAGACCGATTGAGTTCAACGTGGGCGATTGAGTCATGTTGAGGGCCTCACCTTGGAAAGGGATTACCCGGTTTAGGAAGCGAGGTAAGCTAAGCCCAAGATGCATAGGACCTTTCCGGATCATCGCACGAGTAGGGGAGGTCGCCTATCGGTTAGAATTGCCAGATGAGTTAAGTGGAATTCATCCAATATTTCATGTATCTCATCTGAGAAAGTGCTTGGATGATGAGGATATGATTGTACCACTGGACGATATCGAAGTGGATGGACGGCTCAATTATGTAGAGCAACTAGTGGCAATCATTGATCGAAAGGAAAGAAGGTTGAGGAATAAAGTGGTTCCACTGGTGCGTGTGCAGTGAAAACATAGAAAGGGTTCAGAGTCTACGTGGGAGACTAAGGAAGAGATGAGGCAGCATTACCCACAGTTATTTGAGTAATGACGGGTTTCGAAGACAAAACCTCTTTAAGGGGGGTGGACTTGTAACACCCGAAAATTTCTAATCAAATAACAAGGAAAGAAAAGTATTTTAAATGAAATAAAAAGCTGCCAAAGTGGAGGGGGTGTAAGTGTGAAAAGGAAAAAACATTATTATTTTATGTTTTAAAAGGGGATGCCGCCCAAAATATCCCATCACGTCTGCTTTTCGACAAAAGAAGAAGAGAAAAAGTAGAAACCGAAGTTTCTCTCGGTTGTTCAAGAAGAAGAGGCTGAAATCTTCAAAGGTAAGAAAGATTTAGTATAATTAAGTTTGGTTTTAAGTATTTTGACCATGTAACCGAAACATACATGTTCTTATGTGTCTATATGCTTTTGGGTATGTGTTCTTGGTGTTTAGGTGCTAGAAACATCAAGACTTCATGATTTTGAGAGTGTTGTGCTTGGAAGCTGCAAAAGGTGAGTTCTAGATCCCGTCTTTTACATGTTTCAAAATGTTTTTGGGGCTGAAAATGTATTAAAAAGGTTTTATAATTATTATGAATGTGTACCCATAAGTTTTATGCTTACATGATGGTGTTTTATGGTTGTTATGTGTTATTTATGCTTAGAAAGGTTGTATCAAGCTTAGAATAAGAGAATATGATGATTGGCACTGAAAATGTATTAGAAACATAGCAAACAGGTTGGCCATGCGCCTAAATAAATCCCATGCGCCTAAAATTGCCTTAGAAAAAGTTCCAAGTAGGGTCATGCGCCCAAATAGGGTTCATGCGCCCAAACAGTACCCCATGCGCCCAATTGATACCTTAGAAATTCTAAGTATAAGTCCATGCGCCTGAACAGTAGTTCATGCACCTAAACTTTTGACTGAAATGACCAAGTGTAGGGTGAAGCGCCCAAATAGTTCCCATGCGCCCAAAAGGCTCATGCGCCTAAGTGTTGAAATAGTTAAGTATGGGCTCATGCGCCCGCATAGATGAAAAACGCCTAAGCAGGGCTCATGCGTCTGCATAGTGTTCATGCGCCTAACACTTAGTTTATTTTTTTGAAATTTTTTCAAAAACATAATGATCAGGGTTTGACCCTAGTTTGACTTTAGGGTTTTAAATTGTTATTACTATGCATAATTAATAGCTGTTCTTATGTTCCATATTAATTATTATAGTGTGACTTTACGTGGTGTGTTTATGATCATAAATGTAAAGTATTATAATTAATAAAAGTGAAAGATTAATGATAAAGAAAGTCAAACATAAATGAAAGAATGCAAGTCTTGCAAGCAGATGTATAGGAGGTGCACGTCCATGTTGTCGTTAGCTCAACTGTGATGCGGGTTAGCTACCCCAAAGGATGCACACAGGGTCAGTCATTGAGACTGACAGTGACCCTTGTAGCATACCCTAGGTGTCTGGGTTAGCTTAGTGCACAATGTCCATGGTCTATTTATGACCACATGCCCAGCATCAGCTTCGTGCACAATATTTGGGGTATTGCACATTGCTCCATAAGAAAGTGAAAGATAATGATAAAAGTACGAAAAGAACGAATGCGTATAGTAAATAAAGAAAGAAAGTATTACCTTGATGTATATATGATGCGTGCTCACGTACGAAAGTAAAGAAAGTACTTTATTAAAAGAATAGTTTCATATATAAATTATACAAGGTACTTTAATACTTTTAAAACTATAACTCACTCAGCAACACTGACTTTTATATGTTTTTAGTTGGTAGGTAAATATTGCTGTGGATGGCACGAGGGTGAAGCTACTTGGCGGGACAAACTGACTTCCATTCACTACTTATGATATTGTTCTTTTGTAATGAAATTAAACAATCTTTTGTAACTCAAACCCCATTGTATTGCTTAACAACAATATTTATTAATAATAATGAATGGCTTTTGTTTAATGAAATTTCGCTGCTTATTTCATGAAATGTATATTATTATGTATCTTTAGTGCTATGAATGACCAACTGTGAGGTGCCTGGGATCGGGGCCTTACAGAAACCAATATAACTTGGTTATTATATGTTTCACATAGCCATGTCTTAGACTAAGTGCATAAACATACCAATACCATGTCATCTTTTATAACTTTACTTAATCTAACATGAGTGTGTGCTTAAGCATAACCTCATCATGTCCGCTTTTGATATATATAAAATTCTTTCAACATGGGGATAATGTGACATCCCGTAATTTTCTGTTACCAAACTCCGTTAGTTCCGTTAAGTCTTGCATACACGTGTCATAAGCACACACTAGTTGTCGTTAAACGTTGGTGACTTAATAATACTAATCTATGATAAACAATAATAATCTAATTAATAATGTTTTCCAGTTGACTCACAAGGGAACGACATGCCAATGGGTTAAGAGTCAGTAATCTGCTTTCCAGTTGCTGAAGCAGAATTTGTGTAGCGCGCCGATATTGGCATTACCATGAGGTAATGATGATTTCGTAGTATACTGTGACGTCTCAATTCAGGGATTGGGTTGTGTCTTGATGCAGCGAGATAAGGTGATAGCTTACGCCTTAAGACAAGTGAAGGTCCACGAGAATAACTATACTACCCATGACTTGAAATTGGGTGCAGTGGTTTTTGCCTTAATGATTTGGAGACATTACTTGTACGGTACCAAGTGCACTATCTACACCGATCACAAGAGTCTTTAACACATCTTTAAGCAAAAGGAACTGAACATGAGGCAAAGGCGCTGGGTAGAGTTGTTAAACGGCTATGACTGTGCTATCAAGTACCATCCGGGGAAAGCAAATGTAGATGCAGACGCGCTAAGTAGGAAAGAGACTGCTAAGCCTTGATGTGTGCGAGCTTTACAGCTTACAATCAATACCCAACTGCCTGAACAAGTTAAGGAAGCACATATGGAAGCTTTAAAAGCAGAGAATATCGGATCTGATTCGTTACGTGGATTGGATAAACAATTAGAGGTGAAAGATGATGGAATTCGTTATTTCATGGATAGACTTTGGATACCTCTACATGGAAATCTGAGAGACTTGATGACGAGTGAGGCATATAAGTCTAAGTACTCTATACATCCTGGATCTGACAAGATGTACCATGATCTGAAGGCGCACTACTGGTGGCCTAACATGAAGGCAGATGCAGCTACTTATGTGAGCAAGTGTCTGACCTGCTCGAAGGTGAAAGTGGAGTACCAAAAACCATCTGGTCTACTATAACAACCTGAGATCCCTGTGTGTAAGTAGGATCAGGTATCCATGGATATAATCACTAAGTTACCTTGCACTTCTACTGGTTGTGACATAATATGGGTTATCGTGGATCGATTAACAAAGTCTGCTCATTTCCTATCAATTGAGGAAACAGACAAGATGGAGAAATTAACCCGACTCTATTTGAAGGAGATCTTTTCAAGACATGGAGTACCGATCTCAATTATTTCTGACCGTGACGCTCATTTCATATCGCACTTCTAGCAATCACTGCATAAATCTTTGGGTTCACGATTGGATATGAGTACTGCTTATCATCCACAGGCTGATGGTCAAAGTGAGCGTACTATACAGACATTAGAGGACATGCTACGTGCTTGTGTGATTGACTTCGGGAATAACTAGGAAGTTTATCTAACATTGGTGGAATTTTCTTATAACAACAGTTATCATACTAGCGTAAAGGCAGCTCCTTTCAAAGCATTGTATAGGAGAAAATGTAGATCACCAGTTTGCTGGGCTGAAATTGGTGATAGTCAGCTAACGGTTCCCAAGTTAATACATGAGACAACTGAGAAGAGTGTGCAGATAAGGAACCGTATGGTTGTAGCACGAGACAGACAGAAGACTTATGCTGACAAGCGACAAAAACCCTTAGAGTTCCAGATTGGCGACAAATTTTTATTAAAAGTCTCATCATGGAAAGGCGTAATTCGGTTTGGTAAGCGAGGAAAGCTAAATCCGAGATACGTTGGACCATTTCAGATATTGGAAAGGATTAGTCCAGTGGCCTATCGATTAGCCCTACCTGATTCACTAAGTGGAATCCATGACGTATTCCATGTTTCAAATCTAAAGAAGTGTTTAACTGAGGAAACAATGGTCGTACCGCTAGAAGAAGTTCAAGTGGATGAACAATTACGCTTTATTGAGGAACCAGTCGAGGTGATGGATCGTGAGGTGAAAACACTTAAGCAAAGCAAGATACCCATAATCAAAGTTCATTGGAACTCGCAACGTGGACCGGAATTCACATGGGAACGTGAAGATCAAATGAAGTTTAAGTATCCTCAACTATTCGAAAGGATGATGCCATCCAACAAAAAGGTATTGATTTAAATTTCAGGATGAAATTTCTTTCAACATGGGGATGATGTGACAACTCATCCAAAACTCACTCAATTTTGATTTTTGTGAGTCAATGTAGTAGACCAGTGATAGAACACTCACCATGTAACGCAATTTTCAGGACGAAAATTCTTTCAACATGGGGATAATGTGACATCCGGTAATTTTCCGTTACCAAACTCCGTTAGTTCTGTTAAGTCTTGCATACACGTGTCGTAAGCACACACTAGTTGTCGTTGAATGTTGGTGACTTAATAATACTAATCTATGATAAAAAATAATAATCTAATTAATAAGGTTGATTAATGGTTGTGATTATGTGATTTATGAATTTATAAAGTTTAAACATTATTTGTAAATTTTACGTGTTAACGAGACTATGTGTATTATATATTTCATGTGTTGTGTGACTTGTTGTAAATACTTATGGGTATTATTATTGACTAATAATACTTGTAACTTGTAGTTAAAATTATTTAAAAAATGCTACAAAGGTTAATTTTTATAAAACATAATTAAAGGAGGGTTTAAGGGTAAAATCTAAATAAGTAAAGTTTCACAAAAACCCAACTCTAGCCCCCACAACCCCATTCGGCCGAAACCCTTCCTATCCACCCCTCACTTTGCGATTTTTGATCAATAAAACACACACAAATCGGTTTTGATTAGTTCCAAGCATTTCAAGGTGTTTGCAAGCATAATTCATGATTTCTACACATCTAAAGGTTAGTTTTGATTAGTTTTTCATAATTTTTGTTCTTGATGAACCCTAATCCAAAATTAGTGACGAAACTGTGAAATTGATGATTGTTAGATGTTAATATGACGTTAGTTAGGTTGTATGAATGTTGGATTATGTTGATTATGCAAGAAATCCATGAATTGATCATGTAGTTCATACCTTGCCTTAAGAGGAAACTTTTTGTTCTTGGAATTCATGATTTGATGATGTTATGATGTTAGATACAATGCTTGGATGTTAGTTTAATTAAATTGTGCAAGAAAATCCATGAAATTGAGATGTTGATCATGACTTACTAAAAGTAGAAACTTTTACGAATGATGTTTGGAAATTTCGATGATTTGGTGATGATTAGCATGTTAGGATGAATGTAAAGAACTTGATTAGGCATGACATTGATGAAATTATGATTGAATTGGATGCTAGATCACTTTTGAGTGTTACTTTCCCAAAAGGGAAACTTTATTTTTGTAGAACTTCGAATATGATGAACTAGGCATGCTTGTGATGTTAGGAGCATGTTAGATTGATTGTTGATGAAGTTTGATGTGATAGAGTGTGTTAATTGAGTTGTATGGATGTTTGGTTGATCATGTAAGGAGTATAGGTTTTGGTGAACATATATGATGATGAATTATGGTTAGCGATTAGGAGATCATGTTTCGGATTGGATTAGACTTCACGTATGAATTTTTGGTTGTGATGTATGTGTGTGTGTGTGTATATATATATATATATGTATATGTGTGTGTGTAGAACATGCTATCTGTTAGAGATTTGCATGAGTTGTATGATGATCTAATGTGATATTATGACCTAGGTAGAACTTGGGTTGATAATATGATACACGTGGATAATTGGTATGATACTCTTGTATGTTAAGTTGTCATACATGATTAAACTATATTTCAACTAATATGTCACCAAAGGTCAAACGGGTCAACTGGGTCATATGTGTCTTGTCCTTATAAAACCTTGAGTTCTTTTATTGTAGAGCACTTAGGGTTTCATTGTGATTTTTGTATACACGTACTTATGTACTCGTGTGTTCAAGATAACCTCTGAAGGTTGTCTTTCCACTTGTTCTTGTCAACTTAAGCTTTAAGTATTCTTTACGTGCATTAGGTGAGTTCATACCCCACTCTTTTTACATAATCTCTTTTGGGGGAGATATCATACTGGTATTTACAAACGCTTTATGATTATGAGTTGTGTACAGTCTTAATGTATTGCTGATTACCATGGAAAGTCCTCACACTTTCAGTTTGTTAATTATTACTTAGCGGGAAATTTTGGGTAGTATTACTGGGTCTAACGAGCCCCACCTGTGTGACTCGAGGTCAAATGGGTGCAATTTTGTCCTAATGAACATTGTCACGACCTGGTAAGTCATGGCAGGAGGCAACAAACGTAACACAGTCAGCTTCAAATGCAAAATCACTATGATTATTTCTAATTGTGTATAGACTAGCTATCTATTACAAAACACATCTTATATTTTGCAATTATAATTGGTTTATATATAAACTCAAACTCTTGAACTCACCAACCATTGTGTTGACTTGTTTAGTATGGTATTCTCAGGTTAAGGTTGCCAGTTGCTTAGGAGCACGCGCACGTCAGCATTGTTGGGTTGTCTGCATTGTTTTAAATACTATTTTGGATTATGTCTACTTTAAACAGTTATGCTTGTGTTTTTGCATTATGATTGGGCGCATATGTTTTAAGCATTTTCTTTACATGTTACATTGTTTTGGGTCTTCTGGTTATTTAAATGCTTCCGTAGTTTTTAAAGTAAACTCTGATTTGAATTTTGGTTCATGTAGAGTCGTTCTAAGTAACTAATGACTGAGATCATGGTTTGTCACGTGCCTCGCGGTAAAACCCCGCACGCGGATTGAGGGTGTGATAGATTGGTATCAGAGCCATTGGTTATAGAGAACTAGGTTGCCTATACACTAGACTATAACCGCACACAGTTAGTTAGTTACTTGTCCCTTATTTCTCTACTGTATACTCATTGGCATACACATCACACTCTCTGCAGCATGGCATCATCATCGAGAGCTCCGGGTAAGCGACGGGTATCTCCTACACGTTCTTAGTCCCCACTTCCCTATTGACGTGTACCCGATAATGGACCTGACTGGCCCCGACTAGCCTACCCTCGTGAAGAAGTCGATTGGGATCAACCTTTTGCCTTGATGGAGCGTGATGCTCCACGAGACTGGAGCTTCTACCCTAAGTTCGTAGATCACTTAGTGTATAGGGAACACGTGCCTGTTTCGAGGCCAAGAACTAGGAACAACATTGAGCAGCCTACACCTTCTCTTCCACAGACAGTATAGTCAAATGAACAGTTGATTGTTGCACTAGTGCCTGCACTGAACACCGAGCAGCAACGTGTCAGGAAACTCACTGATTAGAATTATACTCTGAAGCACAAGGTAAAGGAACTACGACAGCAAGTGGACACGCTTAAGGAGCGGCATGGGAAGACCCTAAATGGGTGTTATACTATGGAAGACGTCATGATAGCACTTACAGGACGCGTGAATGGACTAGAGTAGCGGGAAGGAATGGCAAATGATAGGTTTACAGGTTTAGAAGCCCAACTGGTAGCACTCCAGATTGCTATAGGTCTTGCTCCGACAGAGGACCCTGAGGATGAGGACCTTGAGGAAGCCCCTGAGGGGGAGGAGGAACCAGAAGAAATGGATGACGACAACGATGGATCGGATGTTGTGGATTGATTTTCCTTTTGTATGACTTAGACTATATAATGTTTCTTTCTTTTAAAATCTATGTGGGAAGGGTTGTTTCCTACCCAACTGACAAACTCAAATTTTAACATTGATGAATATTTTGTGACTCATTTGCAATTTATTTACCTTTGATTATTATTTTTGTTATAAATGTTATGGTTGTGATGAAATCATTATTTCTTATTGTTTATATACTTTGATGAGATAAATATGTTAGATGTTACTCATTATTGTATTTGTGAATGTAAAGTGAAATATGGATGCCGGAGGACGTGGACATGGACGTGGGCGTGGACGTGGACGTGGCGCCGGAGGCCGTGGAGGCGGTGCCATAAATATGACGCCTGTGGAGTTAGCTGCCTTAATAAATGAGCACGTTCAGGCAGCAGTGGTTACTTCCCAGCCGGGACAGCCAACAGGTAAATAACAACATGAAGTTAAACTAATTATCCTAGTTAACCATATAGGATATCTGACCAATGTTTTTTGTGTCAAAACAGGACCACCGTTGTGTACCTACAAGTCCTTTATGGAATGAAAACCACACACCTACAGCGGGACAGAAGGAGCTGTAGGATTGGTGTGGTGGTTCGAGAAGACAGAGTCTGTCTTCGCTAAATGCAAATGCCCGCCTGTTGATCAGGTCAAGTATGCCACCGGGACTCTGGAATGTGCAGCTCTTTCTTGGTGGAACGCTCAGGTCCAAATGCTAGGCTAGGCGATGGCCAATGATCTTCCTTGGACTGAATTCAAGGAAATCATGACTGAGGAATATTGTCCTCGCAACGAGGTACAGAAGCTGGAAATGGAGTTCTGGTAGCTCAAGATGCAGGGCTCTGAAATCGAGGCCTACACCACCCAGACCAACGACTTAGCCACTTTATGCCCAGGGATGGTGAATGAAATGCACAAAAGGGTTGAGCACTATATCCGGGGATTGGTGCCTGAGATCCAAAGTATGGTGACTGCTTCTAACCCTACTACCATACAACAAGCAATCCGGTTAGCTCATAAGCTGACTGATCAAGCGGTGGAGCAGGGACGTTTACCTAAGCGGGGCGCTGTGGCGAGCTTGCCCGATAACAAGAGAAAGTGGGATGGTTCCAGCAACAAAGCATCATCATCCAGTAGTCAACCTCAACCCCAGTAACAACAGCCAATTCAGCTGCAGCAACGGTGGTTCGATAATATCGAAGTTTCAACCAGACGACCCCCAACAATCAAGGACCCAGTGGTTACAGCGGCAAACACCCCAAGTGCAACCGGTGTAACTACCATCACGTGGGAAGGTGTGATACTTTTAAATGCTAGCGCTGTGGGAAGATTGGACACGCAGCTAAAGACTGTCATAGTGAACTGTTGAGGAAGCCATAACAAACTCAGGAGACTCCCAAAGGTTGTTATGAATGTGGAAAGGAAGGTCATTACAAGCGCAACTGCCCACAACTGAGGAAGAATGGGAATGACAACAATAACAATGGCCACAACAACAATAACAACGGTAACAACAACAATAACGATAATGGAAACGGTAATGGTGGCAACAAGAATGGAGCTAAGGGAAGAGCCTTCGTCATTGGCTCAGGTGAGGCCCTAAACGACCCTACGAATGTTACTGGTAAATTTTTGGTTAATGGACGTTTTGCTACTGTACTATTTGATACTGGAGCCGATAGAAGTTTCGTGTCCTTAAAGTTCTGTTGTCTTTTAAGTGACGTGCCTTTAGCCTTAGAATATAAATACACTATAGAATTAGTTGACGGTAAACAGATTCATGTAACACATATTCTTAGAGATTGCAAGATAGAACTTGCTGGTTGCACATTCACCATAGATCTTATGCCTGTTACGCTAGGAAGTTTTGACGTAGTGATAGGCATGGATTGGCTCTCCGACAAGAAAGCAGAAGTCATATGTCATGAGAAAATCATACGGATTCCTGTTGGTGACGAAATCTTTCCAGTCAGAGGTGATAGGAGTGGTGCAGTGACAGGCATCATCTCGTATATAAAGGCATAAAAGTTATTGAGGAAATGTCGTTTAGCCATATTGGCACTCGTTACTGATAAGTAATCGGAAGAAAGGAAGATGGAGGATATTCCTGTAGTACGTGATTTTCCAGAGGTGTTTCTAGAGGATCTTCCTGGATTACCACCTCACCGTCAAGTTGAATTCTAGATCGAGTTGACTCCTGGCACAACCCCGATTACTAGGGCACCTTATCGATTAGCACCTAACGAATTAGAAGAGTTGTCATCACAACTTCAGGAGCTTTTAGACAATGGCTTTATCCGGCCTAGCACATCACCTTGAGGAGCCCCTGTTTTGTTTGTCAAGAAGAAAGATGGCACATTTTGGATGTGCATTGCCTATAGGGAACTGAACAAAGTCAATCAAGAACATATATCCCTTACCTTGAATAGATGATTTGTTTGATCAAGTTCAATGGTCAAGTTATTATTCTAAGATTGACCTGAGGTCTAGGTATCATCAGCTGAGAGTTCGAGAGGAGGACATCTCGAAGACTGCTTTTCATACACGATATGGCCATTACGAATTCTTGGTCATGCCATTTGGGTTGACAAATGCACCCGCAGTATTCATAGGTCTCATGAATTGTGTATGCAAACCCTATCTTGATCAATTTGTCATTGTATTTATCGATGATATATTGATATATTCAAGGACTGAGGAGGAGCATGAAGAGCACCTACGTTTAATCTTGGAACTACTAAGAAAAGAACAACTGTACACAAAATTTTCTAAGTGTGATTTCTGGATACGTGAGGTGCAATTCTTGGTTCACATTGTTAATGAGAAGTGGATACATGTAGATCCTACCAAGATTGAGGCAATAAAGAATTGGGCTATACCCAAAACGCCAAGCAAGATACGGCAATTCCTTGGGTTAGCAGGATATTATCGATGATTCATTGAAGGATTCCCTAAGATTGCACAACCTCTCATAGCTTTGACTCACAAGGGAACGACGTACAAATGGAGTGACAGTCAGGAATCTGCTTTCCGGTTGCTGAAGAAGAATTTGTGTAGCGCGTCGATATTTGCTTTACTGGAAGGTAATGATGATTTTGTAGTATACTGTGACGCCTCAATTCAAGGATTGGGTTATGTCTTGATGCAGCGAGATAAGGTGATAGCTTACGCCTCAAGACAACTGAAGGTCCATGAGAAGAACTATACTACCCATGACCTGGAATTGGGTGCGGTGGTTTTTGCCTTAAAGATTTGGAGACATTACTTGTACGGTACCAAGTGCACTATCTACACTGATCACAAGAGTCTTCAACACATCTTTGAGCAAAAGGAACTGAACATGAGGCAAAGGCGCTGGGTAGAGTTGTTGAACGGCTATGACTTTGCTATCAAGTACCATCTGGGGAAAGCAAATGTAGTTGTAGACGCGCTAGGTAGGAAAGAGACTGGCATGCCTCGACGTGTGCAAGCTTTACAGCTTACAATCAGTACCCAACTGCCTGAACAAGTTAAGGAAGCACAGATGGAAGCTTTAAAAGCAGAGAATATCAGGTCTGATTTGTTACGTGGATTGGATAAACAATTAGAGGTGAAAGATGATGGAATTCGTTATTTCATGGATAGACTTTGGATACCTCTACATGGAAATCTGAGAGACTTAGTGATGAGTAAGGCATATAAGTCTAAGTAGTCTATACATCCTGGATCTGACAAGATGTACCATGATTTGAAGGCGCACTATTGGTGGCCTAACATGAAGGCAGATGTAGCTACTTATGTGAGCAAGTGTCTGACCTGCTAGAAGGTGAAAGTGGAGTACCGAAAACCGTCTGGTCTACTATAACAACCTGAGATCCCTGTGTGTAAGTAGGATCAGGTATCCATGGATATAATCACTAAGTTACCTCGCACTTCTACTGGTTGTGACACAATATGGGTTATCGTGGATCGATTAACAAAGTCTGCTCATTTCCTATCAATTAAGGAAACAAACAAGATGGAGAAATTAACCTGACTCTATTTGAAGGTGATTATTTGGAGTCATGGAGTACTGATCTCAATTATTTCTGACCGCTACACTCGTTTCACATCGAACTTCTAGCAATCACTGCAGAAATCTTTGGGTTCGCGATTGGATATGACTACTGCTTGTCATCCACAGACTGATGGTCAAAGTGAGCGTACTATACAGACGTTAGAGGACATGCTACGTGCTTGTGTGATTGACTTCGGGAATAACTGGGAAGTTCATCTACCATTGGTGGAATTTTCTTATAACAACAGTTATCACACTAGCATAAAGGCAGCACCTTTTGAAGCTTTGTATGGGAGAAAATGTAGATCACCAGTTTGTTGGGCTGAAATTGGTGATAGTCAGCTAACGGTTCCCGAGTTAATACATGAGACAACTGAGAAGATTGTGCAGATAAGGAATCGTATGACTGCAACGCGAGATAGACAGAAGGGTTATGTTGACAAGCGATGAAAACCCTTAGAGTTCTAGACTGGTCACAAAGTTTTATTAAAAGTCTCACCATGGAAAGGCGTAGTTCGGTTTGGTAAGCGAGGAAAGATAAACCCGAGATACGTTGGACCATTTGAGATATTGGAAAGGATAGGTCCAGTGGCCTATCGATTAGCCCTACCTGATTCACTAAGTGGAATCCATGACGTATTCCATGTTTCAAATCGAAAGAAGTGTTTAACTGAGGAAACGATGGTCGTACCGCTAGAAGAAGTTCAATTGGATGAACAACTACGCTTTATTGAGGAACCAGTCGAGGTGATGGATCGTGAGGTGAAAACACTTAAGCAAAGCAAGATACCCATAGTCAAAGTTCGTTGGAACTCGCAACGTGGACCGGAATTCACATGGGAACGTGAAGATCAAATGAAGCTTAAGTATCCTCAACTATTCGAAAGGACGATGCCAGCCGACGAAGGTATTGATTTAAATTTCAGGACAAAATTTCTTTCAACATGGGGATGATGTGACAACTCATCCAAAATTCACTCGATTTCGAATTCTGTGTGCTAATGTAGTAGACCAGTGATGGAACATCACCATGTAACGTAATTTTCATGACGAAAATTCTTTCAACATGGGGATAATGTAACAACCGGTAATTTTCCGTTACCAAACTCCGTTAGTTCTGTTAAGTCTTGCATACACGTGTCTTAAGCACACACTAGTTGTCGTTAAACGTTGGTGACTTAATAATATTAATCTATGATAAAAAATAATAATCTAATTAATAATGTTGATTAATGGTTGTGATTATGTGATTTATGAATTTATAGATTTTAAACATTATTTGTAAATTTTACGTGTTAATGGGACTATGTGTATTATATATTTCATGTGTTGTGTGACTTGTTGTAAATGCTTATGGTTAATAGTATTTACTAATAATAATTGTAACTTGTAGTTAAAATTATTAAAAAAAATGCTACAAAGGTTAATTTTTATAAAACATAATTAAACGAGGGTTTAAGGGTAAAATCTAAATAAGTAAAGTTTCACAAAAACCCAACCCTAGCCCCCACAACCCCATTCGGCCGAAACCCTTCCTGTCCACCCCTCACTTTTTGATTTTTGATCAAGAAAACACACACACAAATCGGTTTTCATTAGTTCCATGCTTTTCAAGGTGTTTGCAAGCATAATTTGTGATTTCTACACATCTAAAGGTTAGTTTTGATTAGTTTTTCATAGTTTTTGTTCTTGATGAACCCTAATATGAAATTAGTGATGAAACTGTGAACTTGATGATTGTTAGATGTTAATATGATGTTAGTTAGGTTGTATGAATGTTGGATTATGTTGATCTTGCGAGAAATCCATAAATTGATCATGTAGTTCATACCTTGCCTTAAGAGGAAACTCTTTGTTCTTGGAATTCATGATTTGATGATGTTATGATGTTAGATACAATGCTTGGATGTTAGTTTAATTGAATTTTGCAACAAAATCCATGAAATTGAGATGTTGATCATGACTTACTAAAAGTAGAAACTTTTGTGAATGATGTTTGGAAATTTGGATGATTGGGTGATGATTAGCATGTTAGAATGAATGTTATGAACTTGATTAGTTATGAATTGGATGCTAGATCACTTTTGGGTGTTACTTTCCCAAAAGGGAAACTTTATTTTTATAGAACTTCGGATATGATGAACTGGGCATGCTTATGATGTTAGAAGCATGTTAGAATGATTATTGATAGAGTGTGTTGATTGAGTTGTATGTATGCTTGGTTGATCATGTAAGGAGTATAGGTTTTGGTGATCATATATGATGATGAATTATGGTTAGCGATTAGGAGATCATGTTTGGGATTGGATTAGACTTCACGTATGAATTTTTGGTTGTGATGTGTGTGTGTATATATATATATATATATATATATATATATATATCTGTGTAGAACATGTTGTTTGTTAGAGATTTGCATGAGTTGTATGATGATCTAATGTGGTATGATGACCTAGGTAGAACTTGGGTTGATAATGTGATACACGTGGATAATTTGTATGATACTCTTGTATGTTAAGTTGTCATACATGATTAAACTATATTT
>BJCO01811050.1:0-17593 GCA_018326465.1 Flaveria floridana
TCGACTTTAGCTATCTTCTCGACGGATTCGGAGCTCGGGCAGCACTTTCCCTCTCTTCTCTTCTGTTCTCGGTCGTTCTTTCTCTCTCCCCGACTGAAAAATGTGAAGTGTTGGGGAGGAGAATGAAGTTGCTCCCCTTTTATACCCATTACTCAGTCGCATCTGGTCCAGGGCCGAATGGACCTTCAGTCGCATCAATGCTATGCGATTGGACCCCGATCGCACGTGTTCCATCCGGCTCATACCTCATTCGGGCGATTGAACTCCTTTCGTGCGGTTGAGCTCCAATCGGCCGAATAGCCATGCGGTTGAACTTCAATCGCATAAATCACAGGCGACTGAAGCTCAGTCGCATCACATGCTGAGAAGTCAAACTTCCGGGTGTTACATACACAAAGCCCCCTCCACTTTTGTTCATTTATCTTTCTTTCAAGATACTTTTCCTTTTCTTTTCTTATTATTTTTCTTTTCTCTTATTTGTTTAGAATTTCAGGTGTTACAAAGTGAGAGTGGTGAATTCTCTATGTCCATACTCTTGGAGGAACTCCCGGGTTCTATGATTGTAGGTACGACTTTCTCCTCTTTTTTAATAGCATCACCCTCTTATAGAGGGGAGCTAAGGGTTAGGTACACCGCATCCACAGGTTCGTGTATCCCTAGTTGAGTTCTCCTGAGGGGTCTCTCATCTAGCTTGCCCTTAAGATCGGTGATCTCAAGTTGCTAGTCATTGACCCTTCTTTGTAAGGTAGCCATATGAGATTCTAAGTGACTTACCTTTGAAACTAAATAGGTGCAAGTTTTGGTCAATTTCTGCACCTTTAGTTGCAGACTCCCTCATTTTCATTAGAAGAATCATGGGGAGATGAGAGAATTGGACCAAATTCTTTTTCCGCATCACCAACATTGAGTTCTTAATTGCTGGATTTCCTCTACACCATGACAACTTTAGTTAAAGTGTCAATGGGCTAGGTCGCCATGGTTGAGGTCTTAATGATGTAATCACTTGCAGAAGTGAGAGTCTCTTCCATATGGATTTCCTGAATAGGTTCAGGGAGGTCCACCTCAATTAGGGGTGGATGATATGAGCTAGACATGGGTGATTTAATAGCATTCATCTCTCCTTGAGCAGGAGTGGAGAAAAGAGACTCATGGTACTCACTGAATTCCATGTATTCCTCATTATAGAATTCAAGGTTTGGGATTAGTTGGTTGAGGTCTACAGGCTGGGGATGGTAGCTTTCCACTAAAGGTTGTTCACTAGAGTTTTGAGACTTTGAGCGAAGGCTTAAGGCTAGTGTTGGTGTTGTGAGCTCTTCAGGCTGAGCATGAGGAACCTCAGCAGTGATCAAAGAAGTAATAGGAGTGGTTTTCTCCTCAGGAGAAGTGAGAGCTCTAGTGTCCCTTTCTTCCCGTGTGGGTAAGTTTGTCGGGGCTTGCACAACCTAAGTAGTTTGTGTAGGGGTTCGTTTGGATTTTTTGGTGTAGGTGATGATTTTTTATGGCAGTGTGGGTGGTACAGATTTTAGCTTGTGTTGCCAAGTTGTCACCTTGAGCAATGAGCTCTAACATTTTAGGGACTAGGGCTGTCTCTACCCCTGAAAAGCCCACAATAGGCTTTCTTATTGTCTTAATGATGTCGGGTTACATCTGTCCCATTTAAGAATATTACATGTCCCCTTAATTGTGAGACTTGTTCATAATTAAGAATATGATGAACATATCTAGGGAACATGTAATACTCTAAGGAGTCCAAGTTTGCAAGCAGATTTGTATAGACAAATTCAGAATACTAAACTTGACCCCTTGAACGTCATGGACTATGTAGGAAAGGTCCTTTGGAATTTGATCCCAGCCTCTATGCTTGTTGGATAGATAGTGAATGAAAACATGGAGGAGTTACTTCCACTCGGAGGAAACCTTTCCTTTCTTGAAGGTTCTTACTGAGTAATCCCCTTCATAGCCCATCTGCCTGAAAGATTGGTTCATAACATATTAGGAAGGACAATTCACCTTCTTCATCATCCAGCCTTAGATGAGTGTTTATGGTGTTTGGAGTGATGAAAATTGTACTGCCCTGTATTGTGGAAGATAATGCCTTCTCCCTGTCCATAATGACCTCTTGGCAGGTCCTTCAGAACTCTAACAACTGGTCTTCATATAATGGAGGAACTATGGTAAGGAGGTGAAGTAGTTGGATAGAGCTAAGAACCGGAAAACATCTGAGAAATAAGGATCTTTCTCAGATGCTAACAGAGCAACCTGATTGTGTTGCTTGTGAATCGGGTTGGTTTCGTGGATTAGGGTTGGCCATTTTTGAGTAACTTTGTGATGAAGGAAGATAGGAACAAAGGCGATTTAGGTTAGGAATTTTGCAAATGAAGAAGAAAGTGAAAGAGGGGGAACTGTTAAAGGCATATTTATATGAACTAGATTTGAGACAAAGTTAATGCAAAATGATAAACTTTGAAGTTTTGTTGGAATTTTCAAGATGTCGGTCCCACATTTGAAAAAAGCGCCCAAAAAGGTAGTTTTCTTTGAGGTCAAAAATCTTCCAAAGGTAATTTGTCTTTGGAAGTTTTGATAAAAGCTTCCAAAGCCAATTTGAGTTTGGAAGATATTTCTTAGTGTGATAAGAATTTGCTTCAAAAGAAAAATAGTTATAGTATTTTTACTTTAGAGATATACTTGATTTCAGAAGAGATTAAACTAAGAAGTCTTATTCATAATAGATTAAAGCTTCCAAGGCTTAGTTGCTTTCAGAAGAAAATTGTCCTTTAAAACATATAATACTTTGAAGCATATTTAAGCTTCAGAAAACATATTAGAATTTCTTCCGGAGGTAAATATCTTATAAGTAGTTATTAGATTGAAAGACATAATATTCTTCTGAAGACAATTTAATGTCTTCCGAGAGAAAATATGTCTTAAATTCTCAGAATTCTAGGGAATATTGTTTTGAAAAATTTATCCCAAAGAAAAACCGGGCTTATGTAGGTGATGATATAGACAACATAAGACACACATATTCAAAAATAATCTTGAGTTTAGTTTAAGAAAATCTACTCAAAGTTAATCATCCCAATAGCTAATACAATATACTTATATCTTTGTGTTGGTCCATATGATCGATTATCAGTACAAATGAAGGTTTGAATCGTTCAATACTAGAAATAACAACACACACAATGATTTAGATGAACAATAATAACCTAAATGTATTCAAATATGACCCATAAAGCAACAATACAATTAAAAGAAGATAAGCTCAATGTATATCAGTGAATAACAGCTTACAAATGACTCTTGCAACACAAATACTCGATTAGGGATTTTGCAAGGATGCCAAACAAAGAACAAGATCATTTCTATTTATAGCAGTCTTAGTTTCGCAGACAGTTTCGCTGACTGCGAAACTGTGCCGCCGAAACTATAGTTTCGCCCGGCAGAAACAACAGTTTCGCTGGGTAAACTAGACGGCTGACTGTGAGCGAAACTACAGTTTCGCTCACAGTTTCGCTGGACTACAAAATATCATAAACGGAACTAATTAACTTACAAAAGTAAACTAACATAAATCCTATTACATTGAAATATACACATAAACTAATCTAAGGTGAGTCTAACCTATACTTGATCTTTAATACTCCCCCTAGGTAGGATCTCACCGACTTCTCTTGTCTTGATGTCTCTATTCAGCTCCAGTCTCCCCAGCTCCTGCATCTAATTTATCTTTCTCAGCACCTGCATTGTTCTTCTTGTGAGCTTCAGCAACTGATCCCCTCTGGTCACCTCCTGCTTCATTAGCTCCTTCGGGACGAGCACTAGCTTGTGCAAATTTGTTTGTCAAGTCCCGGATCTCCATGTTAAGATCATCATCAGCTCTCACTTTCTCCGCCAGCTCCCTCACCTCGGCTCTCACTCCTCTCACTTTATTAGCCACTATCACAAATAGGCTTGCCTGTTTCCTCGTCTCCTCCCCTGCTCCTGATTTAATATAGCTCTCACAAAGAACAAGCAGGTCTTCATCAGAGAATCCAAAAAGCTCCATTGGATCAAAAAGTCTATATTCTATTCCATCCTTCACGTTGATCACCGCCTCCCTCGTATTGTTATCATAAAACCACTTCTCGAATCCTTGTAGTCGTGGGGGAAGGATTCGCCAGCCTAACTCTGTGTACAGTCTTTGGGGGTTTCACACTCAAAACAATCTTTCCCTTTCCTGTCTCCCAATCCTTGTCCTTCTTTGACCTTTTCCGCTTAGCCTTCATAAACCCGAAAGACTCAAAGTTGTCGTTCAGTCCATTCTTTATCTCCTTCTCTAACAACTTCGCTCTTTCACTTAGATCGGTATCAAGTAGAGGCAAAACTGCCAATCTTCTCAGATCCCATATCGGCAAGGTCTTGAAAGCCTTCCTTTTATGCAGATATGTGATGCCTTCCCCTCTCCTCTTAATCATAAACATCTTGAGGCCGGGGTTGCACTTCCAGCTTATGATCCTTTTATCAGCCTCCTTTTTCCTCAACCCTTCCATGTTTTGGAATAGGGGAGTCAGTTCTTCAGGCTCCTTTTCTGTCACAAACCAATCTTCCTTTTCCATCTCTATCACATCATTCTCATCATTTGCCTTCTGGAACACATAAGTCAGAGGTCTTTCATCCACCTCATAGTATTCTGGTTCAGAATCATAGTCTACCAGTTGTTCATCATCTTCCTCCTCATCTACTAATCCCTTCTTAGTTGTCTTCTTAGTAGCTTTAGTCTATTTTGCTATTCTCTCCTCTCTAGTAAAATCATCAAAGTTTATACCAACATCAACAAACCCAGCCTCAATCACCTCTTCTACATTCTCTACATTCTCACCTTCTATTTTTCTTTCCGACCCTCCTGTTTCTTCTGCTCCTACACCCGATGTGCCCTCTCCTGCCCAGGAAGAAGTACCCATATTCAGAAATGGGTACCTGGAAATATCAGTCAAATCATCTAACTCATGTTGAGTTAGCTGATTGGGCAGGCCGGCTGCAGCTTTTAACTCGTTCACCTCCTCAAGCAGTCTTTTGATCAGTTTGTTTTGATCAATCAGCATCTTAGTCACACCCTCCATCATTTCATCCTTTTGTTTCTCCCTTATATCCTGATTAATAAGCTTTGTCTTGATCATACTCAATACATTGGAGAGAGATGTGTTGAGGTTCCAGATTACATCCTCATCTAATCCTGCCCTTCCTTCAGTTTGTGAGGGCTCAGTAAGGTTTGATGTCTTTGTTTGGTCCTCCTCTCAGTTTCTCCAACATCGGCTCTCTTATTAGCCCTCTTCTCCTTCTCAGCCCTGGCCTCAGACGCCATCTCATAATCCTCATCTTCAAAAACATAATCCTTTTCCTTGGCATATCTCTTCCTCTTCTTTACAACTTCAGTCTGTTTCTGTCTCGTCTCCTCGGTGCGTTTGTCCTCAGACTCTATCGCCCTCCTAATATATGCCTAACGTTCTGGAGAGTACATGTTCTCCCATAGATGGGTGATCTGCCCACTAAAGTCATGCCTGATTGCACAACAATCAACAAAAATGCGTGTGTTCATCGACACTAATCTCTTTACCTCTCCATGTCTTGGAACGTTAGGAATGAGGTCATCTACGATCATTTGAAGGAATCGAGGGTATGGCAGTCATTTGTCACTAATCTCACTCCCCTCACTTTGTTAGCCACCACCATAAATAGGCTTGCCTCTTTCCTCGTCTCCTCCCCTGCTCCTGCTTTAATATGGTTCTCACAAAGAACAAGCAGGCCTTCATCAAAGAATCCAAAAACCTCCATTGGATCAAAAATTCTATATTCTATTCCACCTTTCACCCTGATCACCGCCTCCCCCATATTGTTATCATAAAACCACTTCTCGAATCCTTGTAGTCATTGGGGGGAGGGATTCGCCAGCCTAACTCCGTATACGGTTTTTGGAGGTTTCACACTCAACACAATCTTTCCCTTGCCCGTCTCCTAATCCTTGTCCTTCTTTGACCTTTTCCGCTCAGCCTTCATAAACCCAAAAGACTCAAAGTTTTCGTTCAGTCCATTTTTTATCTCCCTTTCTAACAACTTCGCCCTTTCACTTAGGTCGGCATCAAGTAGAGGCAAAACTGCTAACCTTCTTAGATCCCATCTCGGCAAGTCTTGAACGCCTTCCTTTTATGTACATATGTGATACCTCCCACTCTCCTCTTTATCATAAACATCTTGAGGCCGGAGCTGTATTTCCAACTGATGATTCTTTTGTCGGCCTCCTTCTTGCTCAACCCTTCCATGTTTTGGAATAGGGGAGTCAGCTCTTCAGGCTTCTTTTCTTTCACAAACCAGTCTTCCTTCTCCATCTTTATCACGTCATTTTTATCATCCCCCTTCTGGAACACATAAGTCAGAGGTCTTTCCTCCACCTTATAATATTCTTGTTCAGAGTCATAGTCTACCAGCTGTTCATCTTCTTCCTCCTCATCTACTAACCCCTTCTCAACAGTCTTCTCAGTAGCTTCAGTCTGTTTTGCTATTCTCTCCACTCTAGTAAAATCATCAAGGTTCATACCAATATCAACAAACGCAGCCTCAATCACCTCCTCTACGTGCTCCACATTCTCACCCTCTGTTCTTCTTTCTGATCCTCCTGTTTCTTCTGCTCCTGCACCTGATATGCCCTCTCCTGCCCTGGAAGAAGTACCCATATTCAGAAATGGGTACTTGGAGGTATCAGTCAAATCGTCTAACTCATGTTGAGTTAGCTGATTGGGCAGGCCGGCTGCAACTTTTAACTGGTTCACCTCCTCAAGCAGTCTTTTGATCAGTTTGTTTTGAACAATTAGCATCTTAGTCATACCCTCCATCATTTCATCCTTCTGCTTCTCCCTTATCTCCTGATTGATAAGCTTTGTCTTGATCATACTCAGTCATTGGAGAGAGATGTGTTGAGGTTCCTGATTACATCCTCATCTAATCCTGCCCTTCCTTCAGTTTGTGAGGGCTCAGTAAAGGTTTGATGTCTTTGTTTCGTCCTCGTCTCAGTTTCTCCAACATCGCTTTTCTTCTTAGCCCTCTTCTCCTTCTCAGCCCTGGCCTCAGACGCCATCTCATGAACCTCCTCTTCAAAAACATAATCCTTTTCCTTGGCATATCTCTTCCTCTTCTTTACAGCCTCAGTCTATTTCTGTCTCGTCTCCTCAACACGTTTGTCCTCAGACTCTATCACCCTCCTAATATATGCCTAACGATATGGAGAGTACATGTTCTCCCACAGATGGGTGATCTTCCCACTAAAGTCATGCCTGATTGCACAACAATTAGAAAAATGCGTGTGTTCATCGACACTAATCTCTTTACCTCTCCATGTCTTGGAATGTTAGGAATGAGGTCATTTATGATCATCTAAAGGAATCGAGGATATAGCAGCCATTTGTCCTTCTTCAGGGCCATCACATTCTTAGCCATGCACTCAAAAATCAACCTAGCTATGTTGGCCTTCTCTCCCCTACAGCATATCACCACTGCCTTAGCCCTATCCAGGTTCTGCCCGTCTGATCCACCTTTATGGTGATCTAAGCACATAATGAAAACATGGGCTATATATCTCCACTCCTTGGAGAGAAAGGATTTTTTTATTTCCTTTCTCGTCCCGAAAGGAGGACCCTCATATCCCATCAAGCGGAAGGTGTCAAATACTTCCTAGTCAGATAACTCAACCTCCTCTCTAGAATCCTCATCTAGCCTTAATGCTCTGGATATGACCTCATCAGTAATAATCAGCTCATTCTCCAAAACTCTGGCTACAATCCTCTGTGAGTCTCCCCTTGTATCATACTCAGCTGTACGCCAGAAGTCTCGGATGTGCAAATCGTATATAGTGGTGGAGTGTGAGATAGGGTAAGCAATAGGGGATCTCTGCAACCACCGTATACAGTCTCTAAACCCGACAGCTTTTGGTTGTGTATTATCTAAGATGGTCGTGATGTTGTTCCTCTCATCAAACTTGAGATTAGCCATTTAAACTGAAAACCAGGTACAACAAGTTAGCATGATATATAAAAAATAATATTAAGAAAAGATAATAATAAACAATAATAATAAAATATAATTAAAATTAACCAAGAGGATAGTTTCGCTAGCCGAAACTGTAGGACAATTCCAGCAAGTGAATTATTTTTGAGATTAGAAACTTAAACACAATTCCAAAATTGTTTTTAGTTTCGGCAAGTGAAAGAGACAATTTTGGCAGCAGAAACTAACAGTTTCGGTTGTACAATGTGGTAGTTTCGGCATGACAATGTGGTAGTTTCGACCGGCCGAAACTATAGTTTTGGCACAGCGAAACTGAGTTTTGTTTTGCGAAACTGTTAAGTTCGCTCGGACAGCATAACAGCACAGTTTCGCAGAATAATCAAGAACTTTTGTTTAGTTTCGCTGGACAACAGGTAGTTCGCAATATGAACTGCGAGACAACCCAATGGTATCAATCAAAATAAACCCCATTGAATGACTAAAACCTAAAAATAACTATGGTCCTAACTTCGAAACTCACTTGCGAAGACGAATCAGTGCAAAAATAACCCAAATCAACACACGAATGCAGATTCGCTAAATAAACCTCTATAAAAACCTAAAACCCTTATTTCTCGAAACTGCGAAAGTAAGAAAGCAGTTTCGGAGAAAGACTTAAATAGTAGATAGTTTCGCAGAAGCATCTATACTTTCGCAGTGAATAGTTTCGCAGCAATTTTTTACTTTCGCTGTAGCGAAATTATAGTTTCGCTAAGCGAAAGAATGGGCGAAAGAACTAGGGCGAAAGTGTCAGCGAAGCTGCAGTCTCGCCTGGCAAAACTACAGTTTAGCGAAACTACCAGCGGAAATATAATTCTGCAGGAAACCCTAAAATTAAAATATTGTTTTCTTTTCATTCAAAATTAAAATTTTTGAAAGAAAAAATAAAATAAAAGAATTTAATACAAAATAAACAAAATAAAAGAGGAAGAGCAAAAGAAAAAGCCCCACACGATCACACCAAACATCATATCGTTTTTGACAGAAACAAAGAAAAGAGCTTAGGGAAGAACGAGATGCTGAAGGAATCTTCTGGAAAGTCATAGTTTGGTGAGACTGCAGATATACGTGTCCTTTTTTAAGCCCAGGTTAGTACTACCATACAGCAGAGGAGATGAGCACAAATACAAGACACAAAAGTACATACAGAAGCTTCTTAGATACAAAGATGGATAAGCGTAAAGCTTTTGAGAACAAATGGGTAGTTTAGAAACAAGGATACATATGATAAGAACAGTACAACATAGAGATGCCCCGTTCTCAACCCATTTTGAACAAGGACTTGAGACTTTATGAAGGTCAAAGATGTCAAGGGGATTATCCGAGCAATCACGTTTCTTATTCGTTTAGTAAATCTACAGGAATACTGTCTACTTTGTTTTCAGGCTGAGCCTATCAAGTAAATCCCAAAACGATACTGTTGACCTCCTTCATATTGTTTAGACATCACAGAGAATCATAAATTCTGCAAAAGTAAGTAAGAGAAGCAGTTATTTATTATTCTCCCCCGAAATTTCTACGACAAAACAGGATGAAGAAATTTCTTAAACATATTAATATATATATATATATATAAACATATTAATATATATATATATATATATATATGTATATATATATATATATATATATATTATTGTTATTATGTATGAAAAAATGGCGAAGAGCGATGGAGCAACTCGAAAGAAAAAAAGAAAATAACGAAAGAGATATAAACAATATATACATAGAAAGTTTGAAAGAAGAACGTATTTAAAATGATATTAATCCCAACAATGAGATCAATTCATAAAAAAACGAGGTTTATCAAAAGTTTTCGTGAAAAGATCGGCTTTTTGATTTTTTTGTATCAATGGGAATAATATTAGTGAAACCATTTTCCTGAGCATCACGGATTGCATGAATCCGTGTCTCGATGTGCTTGGTTCGGGAATGATAAATAGGGTTCTTGGCGATGCCAATGGCTGCTTCGTTGTCACAAAACAACAATGTATGGAGAAAGTTGATCCCATAATCAATCATCTGGTGCTGAATCCAGAGCACTTGAGAACAACAACTAGAGGCAGTAATGTATTCTGCTTCTCCTATAGAGAGAGAGACAGTGGTCTGTTTCTTGCTTTGCCATGATGCCAGGCAATTACCCAAGTATTGACAGCCTCCAGTAACCGACTTTCTGTTTAACCTTCAGCCATTAGAATCACTATCAGAATAGGCATGTAAGTCAAAATTCCCACCATAAGGATACCAAAGACCTAAACAAGAAGAGCCTTTAAGATAACAAAAGATTTGTTTGATAGCCTTTTCATGAGACTCTTTCAGAGCAGTCTGATATCGAGCACAATATCCTACAGCAAAGGTGATGTCAGGACGACTTGCTGTAAGATACATAAGGGAACCAATCATGGATCTGTAAAGATGAGGATCAATCGGTTTCCTATTCTCATCAGGAGTCAGGCATGTTTGAGCAGTAAAAGGAGTCATCTCAGAAGAAGCATCATCCATCTTGAATTTCTTTAACATTTATTTAATATACTTTTCTTGATGAATGAGAATTCCTTTGGGCTTTTGTTCAACTTGCAACCCGAGGAAGAAGCATATCTCTCCCATCATGCTCATTTCAAATCGACTATGCATTACTTCCTTAAACTCCTGACATAACCTTGGATTGGTGGAGCCAAAAATAATATCATCGACGTATACTTGCACGATCAACATCTCCCCATCTACTTCCTTCTTAAATAAAGTCATATCGATGGTGCCACGAGAAAAAACATTGCTTAAGAGATAATGCGTTAACGTCTCATACCAGATTCAAGGGGCCTGATGAAGACCGTAAAGAGATTTATCAATCTTGTAGACTTTGTCCGGAAAACTGGATCGTCAAAACCAGGTGGTTGACATACATATATCTCTTCATCAATGTCTCCATAAAGAAATGTACATTTGACATCCATCTGATAGACTTTGAATTACTTGTGGGCTGCATGCACCAAAAAGATTCTGATGGCTTCAAGACGGGCAACAGGCGCAAAGTCTTTGGTGTAGTCAATCCCTTTTTCTTGAGCAAAACCTTGGACCACCAGTCTGGACTTGTTTCTTACCACAATGCCACGGTCATCGGGTTTGTTTTTAAACACCCTTTCATGACAATTGGGCATTTGTTTGGTGGAAGATCGACCATAGTCCACACCTTGAGTTTCCGAAACTGTTGCAGCTCTAATTGCATCGATTCAACCTAGCAAGGGTCCTGAAGATTTGCAAGAACATTTTTAGGGACAATTTGTGATATAAAACAAGAGAATAGACAAATGTTAATCAATCCAGATTGACTCCGTGTCTGAACTTTATCGGTGATGGATCCTATGATGTTTTCATGTGGATGATCTTTCAGGTTTTTGAAATCGATAGCCATGGGTGGGTATTTGTGGAAGGTTGTCTAAAGGATTGTTGATGGGTAGTTAAAGGTGAAGTGGATAAAGGTGATGATAAGGTAGAGTGAATTGGAGAGATGGGAGATGTTGGCTGAGATGTGGTACATGTAGGGGATGAGGGAAGGGATGTAGAAACTGGTGGAGTGGAAGGTCAAATGATGATGAAGAAGATGCAACATCAACTGAGGTAACATCATTTGGGCTAGAGGTTTGATAGATAATGGAGATGGATGAAATACATTTGTTTGAACATGAGAGATAGACACATCATCATCGAAAACCGGAAGATTAAACGAGTTGAACACCGTATCGGAGTCAAAGAACCTTGCGGGTTCAGATCGAACATCGGAGGAATTAGATTCCTGCCAATCAAAATAAAAGGACTCTTGAACAATACGTGTTCTCTTGTTATATACCCGATAAGCCTTTTGAGAAGAAGAATAGCCAACAAAGTAACATTCGTCAGACACGGCACCAAATTTCGTCTTCTGTGTCTATGTATTCAATAAAGTGCACGAGCAACCGAATGGTCGAAAGAAATCAACTAAAGGCTTTCTCTTATGAAATAGTTCATAAGGAGTCTTCATTTTGTCCTTGACTATCAACACCCTGTTTAGAACATACGAAGCACAATTTACCGCCTCAGCTCAGAAGATGATGGGTAAGGAGGATTCAATCAACATTGTATGAGCAACTTCAATGAGGGTGCGATTCTTTCGTTCAGCCACACCATTCTGTTGAGGGGTCCTTGCAGCACTGTATCGTCTTAAAATTCCCTTAGAGGCACCGAATGAATCAAAGATCTGATTTCTGAATTCAGTACCGTTGTCACTTCAGATCACCATAACTAGCCTCTTACTGATCGTTTCAATCGAAAGGATTAACTTCTGTAGCTCCTCAGCAGTCTCTCCTTTGTGAGCAATAAATCTCACCCAGGAGTATCTTGAAAAATCGTCTCTAACCATAAGACAGAAAGATTTCTTAGGAATTGATTTAACACTGATTGGGCCGAACAAATCAGTATGTAATAACACGAGGGGATTGGATATGTTATTTTCAATTTTTGGTTTATGTGGTTTCTTATGTTGTTTTCCCTTGGTGCATGCCATGCATTTTTCAACCACTAAAAAGTCTTTTAAAGGTAATCCCCTAACAATATTTTTTTAACTAATTTTTTTATATTTTTAAAATTAACGTGGCCCAATCTGCGATGCCATAAGAAAGACTCAGAGGTGGAAGCTTTGGACAAAAGACAGGTGGTGGTAGACGTTGAATCCTTTGAACTCATATCAAGAAGATATGTATCATGCTTTCTTGGAGTCCGCATTAGTACCATATTATCTAAAATATCAATCTCAGATTTCAAAAAGAGACATTCATTGGACTTGAATAAGACCGGAATGCTTTTATCACAAATTTGAGAGACACTCAATAGATTGAATGCAAGCTCAGGTACGTAGTTGACTTTCTCTAAAGTAAGAGAGCCGTTGGAAACTTCTCCTTGACCAATCATTTTCCCTCCTTTCTTGTCGCCAGCGAATGCAACGTAACCTCCATTTATTATTCGATAATTGGTCAGAAGATCTTTAAGTCCCGTCATATGTCTAGAGCATCCACTATCAACATGCCACACACTATTTACAACTTTAGTGGATGTCTCCTGCAATAATATCAAAGTGAAAGTTAACCAGGTGAAATAGGAACCCAAGTTTGAACAACTTTGGGTTTAGGAATAACAGATTTCTTACAAAAGAAGTTATTAACTAATTGAGTTAACCTATTACCAAAAGAATTTCTATTAATATGTCTATGATGAAGCTGAGGACAGTGCTTAACTACATGATCATCTTTACCACATCAAAAACAATGTGGTTTTAATCTAGGTCTGTTATGTAATAAGGTTGGGATTTTATCAATGCATATTTCCTCATCACATTCAGACAGTCTAGAATCAACGTCACTGCATGTCTCATACATGTCTATAGATCTACTTTTATTCGAAAAAGATTGATTATTTATAGAGGAAGATAAGATGTTATCTGAAATACATGTGGTACTTGTACCATTTGTACTTGCTTCAGATGAGGATATAACCCTTTCATTTGACACAGAAATTTTAGCTGGAGAAAAAGATGGAATAGGGTGAGAAAAGAATTTTTCAAAACAATTAATTTTAATTTTCTCATCACTCTTCACAGTGATACCAGTCACAAGATTAACACAATCAGAAGATGTAGCAACATCACAATCCACAGAATTTAAAGATGAAACAAAAACATCACTAGAACATGAAGAAATAGAGTCTTTTACAGAATCACTAGAGACAAAAACAGAATTTAAACTAGGTCTATGATCTAAAACAGAATGCTGAGATTCAGGTGTACTAAGGATAGAGCATCCAAGCCCGCTAGTCGGTCCATAATCATAGTCCTCACGAACATGCTTAGGGTTCACACCTTCTAAACCTGCAGGCATACTGTTAGTATCTATTTGGATCAAATCATTAGAAGGATGAGAAACAGGCATAGGTGAATAACAGTAGTACTAGGAGGAGGATAAACCTTAGCATTTTCATATCCCAAACCTGTTTTAATCCTAGCTCCCCGTTGAGATTTACATAAATCGTCATGTTTCATTCCCGATATAGTCCATTTATCAAGCTTTGACTGAAGCTTGCTTGTTTCAAACTCAGCAAGAGCAACCCTTTCAGTCAAATTATTAACCTCAACATTTCTCTCCAAACTATTCTTTTTAAGTGATCATTCTCTTTTAAAGCCTCGTTTAATTTAACAAAATATTTAGACTCGTTTATTTTAAGCTCCTCATTAATTCGTTTTAAATCCTTTTCATTATCAATCAATAAACGATTAGCTTTATAGACCCCAAATAACCTGATTTTGCAAGCTGATGAACACATATCTTGAATTACCTCATAGGGAAGTCCCATCACCACTTTTTCAGCTGCAAGAGCTTTCTCGCATTGACACACCGGAGTACTCAACTTGTTTTCCTCGACAGTGGTAGCAGCATCATCCTTTTCTTTTTCTAAGTCAGTGGTTTGACTTCCTTCCTTCCTGATCTCTTCCATATCACCTTCTTTCACCTTCTCATCCTCCTTCATCTCCTCAGACACTTCAACTTCATCCTTAAATTCCTTGAATGGATCAAAGTCATCCTCACAATTCACCTTCATCACCTCTTTCACAATCTTAGCTACCAGTGCTTGATTAACCTCTTCTCTCGTCTCTTCAACTTCAGCACTCCAATCAAAGTTAGAAATCAATGCGGTCTCCTTCTTGTGACTTGCTTCCACTTTTACCCCCACTTGAAACTAATCTTGGAACTCCTGAATTACCAGGTTCAGTGACAATTGGCAGTGGACATTCACGTTTGAAGTGTCCCAACTGTTTGCAATTGAAACATCTCAGTTTAGACTTATCAAAACCCAGTTTGGAGTTAGAGCTTTGACCTCCAAAATTCTTTCTGCCAGTGCGCTCCATAAATCTTCGGGCTCTAAGTGTCAACATTGCCATTTGCCATTGAATGTCAGTCTCTTCAAGATCATCAGGGTCCACCTGATACATATCTTCCATCGTCATCCCTTTTCCTTTCAAATCCCCAGCTACAAGAGCTTCATAACTCTGAACGAACATACCAAAAAGAGCCATCGTCTCAGATGGAACAGAAGTTTCAACAGTTGCTTTCAAGTTCGCTTGATCTCTCCCAGTACTACCACAACCTCCAGAATAGTCACCGGTGTTTACTCTGCCTTGACTAGATACCTGCATTGGAGAGCTTGCAGCGGAAGACAGTAATGCAGCATTCTGAGTATAACCGGATGTAGGCATCATAGTCTGATTAAATTCCCGTCTCTTCAAATCTAAATCAAAGGATTTTAGGTGGTTGATTACATCCATAAGCTTGTAATCAGCAAAGTTTCTCTCTTGCTTTAACATTCTCACTTGTAAGCTCCATTGGGGTGGTAGAGAGTCTAGGAGCTTATTCACCTTCTCGTGATTACCCGACTGATCATCATACTTCTTTAAAGTACTTGATACTGACAAAAATCGATTGGTGATGTCGGTGAGGTCTTCATTTTTATGTCCTACAAATTAATTGAACCCCTTATGAGCTTGAGCTTTCTTGTCCTTCTTAAGATCTTCATTTCCATCATAGAATTCACACAATGCATCATATAAAGATTTTGCATCCTTGTGTTCAGCAAATCGATTATAGATATCAGGTGCAAGACAAAGAGTTAATGCTCCAAAAGCTTTCTGTCTCGATCAATCAGCTTCTGATCCCTCTCGGTGAATGTAGCAGGATCCATGTTTGGAGATACGGTACCACCAAAAGTAACCGTTGGCTTGTGCGGACCGGTGATGATAGATTCCCATTGGTTGTGATCGGTGTAGAAGAAAAAGGCTTTGAGATATCTCTTCCAGTCTTCAAAGTTGTCACCGTTTATGAGTCTTGGAGGTCTATTGGGAGCAACACTCTCTAAATCAGCAAGAGTGAGAGAAGTCATCTTTGACATGCTAGTTTCGCAGAAGAGAAAGGCAATTTCGCAGAAAATGTGTAATTTCAGCTAGTTTGCAGAAACTAGTTTCGCAGAGGAAATGGTAATTTCGCTAGCAATTTCGGCAGCAATTTCGCTAGCCGGAAGCTTGAAAACGCTTAGTTTCGCTGAGAGTTTCGCAGGAAACAAGCTTGAACTTTCGTTCAGTGGTACTTTCGACAACAATTTCGCTTGAAATGAGACACAAGCACTGTTGAACTTTCGTTCAATGTTTCTACTTTCACAGAAAGGCTAAAAACAACTACAGAGTGTATAACACCATGTAGTTTCACTGGGAGAATGTCACAATTTCGCAGAAAGAACTCTAGTTTCGCTGGAAGAATCTGAAAACCCTTTAAACCCCGAAAACAACCTGAAATCACCCAAATCTCAATGAATTTGAAATCTGATAATTCACAGATCTTTCCCAACCAAAAGCAAGCAAAATTCAATCAACTTCCATATCAAATACACTCAAATTTGATCTAGAATTGAAGAAATAGTGGCATTGAACAAAAACAACCAAAAACCTCAAACAATCAACAGTACTAAGGCTCTGATACCATTTTGTTGATCCATATGATCGATTATCAGTACAAATGAAGGTTTGAATTGTTCAATATCAGAAATAACAACACACACAATGATATAGATGAATAATAATGACCAAAATGTATTCAAATATGATCCATAAAGCAATAATACAATTAAAAGAAGATAAGCTCAACTTATATCAGTGAATAACAACTTACAAATGACTCTTGCAACACAAATACTCGATTAGGGTTTTCGCAAGGATGCCAAACAAAGAACAACATCATTTCTGTTTATAGCAGTCTTAGTTTCGCAGACAGTTTCGCTGACTGCGAACCTGTGCTGCTGAAAATATAGTTTTGCCCGACAGAAACAACAGTTTCGCCGGATAAACTAGACGGCTGACTGTGAGCGAAACTACAGTTTCGGTTACAGTTTCACTGGACTACAAAATATCATAAACTGAACTAATCAACTTGTAACACCTCTGAAATCTAGCCCATTTAGAAAGCTTAATGTATTATAGGAACCAATAAAGGTCCATATTGATCTGGGCTTACCAAAGAAACCTTGCAAAACAAAACTAGTCATTTGGGCCCAATAAGCCCAATAAGGGCCCGGACTTATAAAAAGGCCCACTTAAGGCCCAAATGCATGTTTATGAATTAGTTGAATGAGAAACCATGAAACAACGAATTCATATGTGATTTGAAACAACTATGGAAAAGATCCAAACCGAAAACAGATTCAGAACCCATACCGGGTAAAATCCGGCAATTTAACGCGCACTAACGTCTGAATTCCATCAGAATTTCTTATAATGACTTGTCATCCAATTTAAATCCTTGTCAATGCTAACAATATCATAGATAATGCTTGTTGAAAGATTTTTCATCAATCAAGCATGAACAACAGAATTTCGTAAGCGAAACGCGAAAACCGGTTTTTACCGGCATTTAACTGACGTCTGTTATGACGACCGAGTCTCGTAACT